>JAIPRL010001727.1:0-18809 GCA_025469235.1 Pemphigus obesinymphae | reverse complement strand
TATTGAATGCAATGATTTATCATTGCTTTCAAATGCAATACATCCACCTAGAGTATCCTGCCCAGTAGCGAAGTGCATCCACCCATACTGACACCCGACGAGCGATGTGCTTCCACCCCCTACTGACTGGCTTTTTTATTTCTGTAATATATTTGTATTGTATAGGCCACCATAAAAAACTTTTATGAAAATTTAAATGAAAATGAGAATTCAGCCTAGGTGTATTATAAGTGCATCTCCTAAATTATCTGAAAATTTTACTTTCTGGCTATAATTGTACGCCACTTTACAATAATTATTGTAATTACTTTGAAATTCGAACCACATTAAGTATATCTAGCCACAAAATGAGAAATTTAAAGAGTAATTTTCCTATAATGTGTACGGTGTACCTAAATGTATAATTATATTTGCATACTGAGAAATTCAGTAATTTTAATCTAAGACTAACCTAGGATTCAATTCTGAGAGGGGGGAAGAATTAATTTATGATTCTTATGTAAGAAAAATACAAAACTAAATCACAGTAATAAAATTGAACATTTTATTATTAATAATATATAAATATTATACAGAAATTTGAGTTTCTATAAAACAGTCTCTAAAATATTCTGATTTTCGTACTACAAATTGAATAAAAATTTTTCATCATTCCTTTTTTAATTTCATCGTTAACATTATAATATGTAGAAGTAGAATTGCCTAATTTGGCATTTATTAACACGGTTGCTAATTTCGTACTACACACAATTTTAGAGACTACTATAAAATATTAAAATATTAGGTATATTTTTTTTCTTTAGTATACTCCATTTTGTTTAATGTGATGGATTATTCGCTGCAATTAGGTACCTTCTGTATAATAATAATAAACTTATATCTGTAATTTGTTCAGTGTTCCGTGAACGAAACGTGTGTAGACTACATTACCAATATTATTTTTATTATTAATACATTTTATTATTGTTATTCCATGTAATTTTTTCATTATTATTTTAAGTTATTATTTCCTGATTTTTAATTTGTATTGGACAAAAAGCCTACTTTTTAAATCCAAAAAGTGGGGTGATCACCTTCCCACGTTCCTGACTGAGATGAATGTCGAATGATATGGAAAAAATAAATTTTAATTTCATCTTTGAATAAATGAGACATTGTCTTATGTAGGTCCCTACCTATATCTATATTTTTTAAATATTTATAACTTGCAATGTTAAAAACTTGAAAAAAAAAACAAAACAAAACGGATTCATAGAATTAAAATTATAAAATTTAAGAATTGCTAGTAAGAACGTGAAATGGTTTGATAATAATAAGAAGAAATGGAGAAAAAAAGAGAAAAAAAAAAGAAGAAAAAAGAAAAGGTATACCTATGTGTGAAAATAACGTAATATAAACTAATATAATAATATATTATATTATTACTATAGGGTTGTAAATTTAAAGATTTCGCATATCATAATAAATTAAATACAAATGTAATTCATATTATGAACATTTTTATTTGACATAGGTACTCATATATAATATGTTGATGCATATAAACATAAATCTATTGATTTTACTATGATGTTTATTTTTTTGGGTAGAAAGAGTTGAATAAGAGTTTTGGACTAAAGAGCATTTTTGATATCAAATTCGTTCTAGATAATAGGTACTTTCCAGAGGTAGTTTTATTATTTTCCCAGTAGTTTTCTTAAGCCTAAAAGATGAACTGCGATATAATGCGAAATTTTTATAAATGGAAAAATTACAAAAAGTTGTCCAAATATAGATAGCAGAAGTTGGTGGTCTATCATCCCTTCGGTTTTCGGACAGGATAAAGTATTATAATTAGGTACTTTAATTTTGAAAGCAAACATAAATTATTTATTTATTTTGATAAAAATGATTTTGTGCGGAACTTCAGCGTAATAATATTTAATATTATTTTTTAAACAAGTTATTAAAGCTGTGATCGTGCTAAATTCCCTATTTCTAAACGTATTATAAACAATAATCTAAGAAAAGCTAGTCAGTAGGAGGTGGAAGTAATTCGAGTGTTGTGTAGGATACTGGTAGTGGACATATTGAATTTGAATGTATTGATAAAAAATTTCTTTCTACAAAACGATTCTAAGGGAAGTATAATATATAATATGAGTATTACAGTTAGCATTCATATAGCTAATAAAAAATACAACATCAATATACCTACATAGTGTTATATTGTAAAACCAATAGATTCCTCGCTACGCTCAGAATCAAATTTAAAACAAAACGAATAATATAATCAATGTCCCTAATAACCAAATCAACAGGATATACAAAACAAATCGTAACTATATGTACTAGTAACTAAGGAAAATGGAAGGAACGAGGATATAAGGTGTCTAAATTTATATTTCGAAACCTAAAATAATCATTGACCTTTAAATAGCCAATTCAAAATATTATAATAATTAATTGGCATGACAATTTTATCAAGTTATTTTGTTATTTTCCCAACATTTATAAAATATTTCATACTTCATACACCAAATAAAAGTAGTTTTTCTTTACCCTTTAAGGAAACTATACAGAAAATCAAAATATGACCTCTTAAAAGTACTAACTAAAACAAATTTGCCATCAAAAACCCTCTTTATCCCAAAACTTCTACTCTATTCGTTCTATCCGAAAAGATGCTTGTAAAAAAGTAAACATTGTAAAATATAAAATATACCTATTGCATTTTAATTTAAGTCTACCAGTCGAAAAAATTTTAAACAAATTGATTATTGTTGAATCTATGTTAATATGTTCATATGTAATATTAAGTTCTTTTACAAGATTATATGGAATATTAGACTTTCATTTGTCATTTTTTTTATTTCTAGCCCTTTCATTGTAAATAAACAGTAAAATGGTCTCATATTATTTATGATCTCACAAATATTATTTCGAGTACTTACACTATAGTATATAGACTATATTATACAACACTAATATACGGATGATTATGGGATTTTGTTCGTAGTTCATTAAAAATATATATATATATTTAGATAAATGTTGAGAGAGAAAACCCGCGCTGTGTAGTGTTAAATGTATACGTTTACATATATATATTATAACCCATTATTATTAATGTTTTACTCTGACCGGAAACGTAGTGATAAAATGCCTTTTTTTTTTATTCTGATAATATACGTCCGCATAATATTTATTTAAAGGAAATAGGATTCGAATAAAAATATTAATATTATCAATCGGTTTGTGTTCGTGCGAATGATTTCAAAAGCACGCTGTACATCGCATTACCATCAAAAACTCGTGTTCGTCAACATTAATCGTTTATAATAGTATCTATACAAAATACATTAAATATTAATAATTTTATGTCATAATATTACTAAATATATATTATAATATACGTAAAGAAATGTGTTATAATGTCACGACGGTCGAACGATTATTTTTCTATAGAAAACTGAAAATACGTATAAATAAGTAATAGGTAATATAGGCAATATAATATGTACCTAATGCGATTTTATCGAGTTTAATAGGTATATATTTCGTTTTATAATGAGATAAAGTTCCGGTCGATGTTTTCCTACAATGATTGCAGAGAACCCGAAACGTCCGCTATATATAGGACATTATAGACGATTTGTAAACGATAAAATTTTTTAAAAATTAAAATTAAAAAATGTACTTATACGCGAATCACTGGGATATACTTATTGGATCGAGCAATGTGCTATGAAAGTTTATAATTATTTTTGATAATTATTAATTATGATAATTTACCAAATTAAAAATAAGAAAAATGCATAAATTGTTAATCATCATCAAAAGTGTATATACGATTGATTTTCTATTAATATAATATATATGTTTTAATTTGCACGGAAGAGTTAATATACCTAATAATGTGTAGATAATAATACATTTTATCTGTGTATTATATATACCTACGTAGGTATTTTATTTTCATTCATATACTGATTGGTGAAATAATAGTTATAGGTACATTATAGTTACAATTGAAGGTAATAAAATCATTTTTATACGTTATAAAATTATATTGATTTATTTTTTATAATGAACTTTACGTATAATATTATACATTAGGCATATTATAATGGTTCATATACGCGTAAATTTAATAACGATATTATTTAAACGATCAGTTTTGAGTTTTTAAAATATGAATTTGATTTTACTCTATGTTAATTCGATGTAAAGTCGATTGAAAGTAAATTCTTGACTTAATGACTATGCTTCATTACTTTGTAATATTAATTTTTATTTTGTATTCGTGGTTTTTAATAGGTATTACTATAGTAAGTTCGACTATGTCAGAAAAGATACCTAAAAGAGTAGGCAATAAGTATACCATGTCAATAATTTTCCACGTGGTCAACATTTTCACGTAAAACAAACGAATAATTGTTTTGAAGTTGGTACCCATAATATACAATTAATTATTGACAACCACGTTTAGAAAAACAAAAGTATTGGAGTTTTTAGAATATTAATCATTATCGAAAAAATTACTGTGAAATAAAAAATCAAAAAAATTGTTGTTCAATTGATTATGAGTTGAATATTTAGAAAATTGAAAATCCCAATAATACTGCTTCGAAAACAATTCCATCTAAAAAATTAAAATGCAATAATAATCTAAAATTACTTTAAAATTATTATTTTATTTATTTTACATAAACAATAAATATACATATTTTTGAACAAATATCGTGATTACACAACCATAAAAAAAATTGTACGTAACTGACACGGAATTGCTTATATTTATAGAAGTATTTAAATATTTCTAAAATTGTAAGATTTTAATTTTTCTTAAAATATCCTTTAAAATTTCCCATATAGAAATCTTTAAACCCTATATATTTATATGGATATTGGCATTAACGAACATCAACGAAAAATATATTTCATTGCAATATATTTACTCAAAATTTTCCTAAAAAGACTGAAGTAAGTAGGTACCTATAGATAACGAAATTTCTAATATTAATTAATTTTAAAAGAAACTATTATTATTTAAAATTATTATCAATTTTGAAAAAATGTAGCTATATACCTAACCGATATTTATAAAAATGTCTATACATTCGAGTTATTTAATTTTAATGTAAAAAAAGCTTATTAATTTTAATATATTAAGCCTTCGGGAAGAATGAAGGTAGAGGAATTTAATTTTGAAATATCTACAAATACCTCGAAAATTATCAATTATAATTTTTTTTTAAATTTTATCACGTCAATATATTACTTATACTGAAATAATTATTAATTGTATAGTGCAAATGTTATGTTTTCTGGCATTATTATATTTCGATTTATATCTTTTTAAAATAATATAATAATATATAATATATATATAAATATGTATAATATAAAAACCGATTTAATCAAACACAATAATATAGGTACCTAATTTAACAAACAATTTTCCATTTTTTTTCTTCAGTTTTTCCATATGCATATAATATTATTTAGGAAAACTTCTGGGAAAATCATAACACTATCTCATAATATATGAAATACATAAACAAATTAAATTTTTTTTTTTTTTTAAATCATACTGTTTTTATAATTAATTAAAATTATATACAAATAAATCTTCATAAGCTCAAGAATTAAATGAGGAAATGAGTATACCTATACCTATAGTTGAAATAATCACACCCGCAGTAAAATATATACTGCAGTGGTGTATTTTAATTTTTTTGGGGGGTCCGCATAATACTTCAAAATGATAATAACTTTTGACAATAAATGTGTATTTGACGACAATTTTGAGGACTGAATTTGATATAATTCAACTATAATAAATATTATTCATTTTGATTCAGGGGGACTGATGCATATCATGTGGATCCCCACAAAATACGCCATTGAAAATACAAGAAGATTCAGATGAAGTATACAGCCCCACATATACCTACTTATAATATAATTTATAATATACAGAGCCGGATTTATATAGTTTAGGTCCTACACTCGTAGAAATAAAAAGCGTTTCAAAAACAATGAAATAAGCAAAAAAAAAAAAGAAAAGTCTTTTGAAAACTTTCCAAAATGTCTCAAATTATCAACTATTTTCTAAAATGGTGGCCCCCTCCCCTATCCGGCTCTGATAATAGGTATATACTTCAGATGTGAACGTGAAAAAAATTACAGATAGCATAAAAAAAAAAAAAAAAATTCCCGCAGAAATAAAAATAATAATGTACTCTAATACGGCATTTTAGGGAATTATTCTTTCCGAAAAATTAACGTTCAAAACATGTTCAATACATATTGTTCTAAAAATATTTTACAAATATTGTAATGCTGTTTTTCAGACGTTAATTTACAGGTCTGACAATTTCACTGAAACACTATTAGAACATTATATAATATATTATAATATCATATAGTTCACGTCGTGTATATCGACGATGTTTTAAGGACATTTAATTTTCACTTTATGCAGTCATTATGATTATTATTGATATTATTTAACTGGATGTTACCCGACAGGAAGGCGAACAGCAGCAGCAGCAGCAGCGGCAGAAGGGTCCGCAGGGTCGTCGAGTCGACCGACATGTTTGAAGAATATTTTTTTCTATATTTTCTCGTTCTCCGGCCGACTACTTACGCGCTGTATTACACGGAGGACCGCTGTTGGCAAGTCATCTGAAACACACGCGCACCACACTACGTTAATCAGGGTCCATGTATGGGTGTACCCGCAAATAGCCCGTCCACAAAGGGATCGGCCCGTCGAAATAATTATAATAATAATATGCGTACCACATGTGCGCCGCATAAAGGACACGGACCCAGGACATGTGTGCAGCACATCACGACTCGTGTAATCTGGTACACGTTTATCTCTGTGTATCGCGTTATTTCGGGCCGACAGTATAAAATATTATTATGCACTTTTACGCGCTATACCTACACGACATTTATTTTTATTTTTATTTTTTTTTTTTCAACACGAGTACTTATCATAGTACAATAATATTATAGTATTAGATACCTATAGGTGTATTATATTAAGGAACGATGTTTAAAATGGAAATTCGTTCGCGTTCCATTCGAATAGGTACCCATTTTATACTTTTATCGGCTAAATATCGCGGTCACTCGCCAGAGTAAGGACACTGGCAAAAGTAAGTGGACCGGATGAACAGGACGTGAAATATGATAACATACGGTCCCGTCGTGTTTCATATGTATATATATATCGATAGATAAGTGTATATCTGCGGATAGACGTGGACAAAGGGACCCGCTGTTTATCTTATATTGTGCCTAAGATACGGCCACGGACGAGGACGGAACGTTAATCGCGCGCGCCCGTGCAGGAGAGACACGGGTAACCGCTGTATATATATATATATGTACATTGATAATAGGTAATAATAATAATAATGTTTTGTCGGTACTTACCCGGTTGGTGGTGTGATGTGATGTACGGCGGCGATGTGCCGCGGAACGATATCGGTGCCGGTGACGCTCCGTGTGCCGCCGTGCCGCTGTCGAGTCGGACTGACTGCTAAAAATACAACCGGTTGCGCACGGAACACCGTAGCGTACGGGCACGTGGTGGGAGGGCGTCGGCGGAGTGCAGTGTCGAATGCCATTGAACGTTCGTGCGAGTGCGTGTTGCGCCACTGCGCTCTCGGATGCCGTCGTCGCGTCGGCGTCTGCGATCCCGCGAAATATCCAATACGACCGTATATTTTAACAATTTTAAAATGGAACGAAAATAAAATCTTCCGAAACCGAGGAATTAGGGTGGGGGGGAAAGAAAAATTAAATAAACAAGGTCGTTATATCGTTATATTTTCCCCGGAATATTAGATATTATACCTATTATCATTGACTATATATAATCAATGCTATTATATATAAAAATCGCCTCGTTCCAAATGACAAATAAGCAAAGAGTCGGGTTTCAAAAATTACAAAAAAAGAAAAACGGAGACGTAGTTTCAAAAACGGGACCATCCCGTTGTAAACGAGACGTACGGTCACCGCATATCGCATATATAGTAAATGGCGATGGCGTATTTACGGGGGAGGTTCCCGGGTTCTGATCCCCCCCTCCCAAAAGCAAAAAAAAATTCATCAAAACGTATCATTTCTTTTAGGACCTATTTTAGACTTTTACAAATAAACTATTAATTATTGTCACCCGTCGGTAAATTGCAGTACCCAAACAATAAATTCTGTTTTTTTATCTGAATTATAACGGCTACCCCTCCCCCTGATAAAAATTTAAAATACGCCACTGGTATATATAATAGTAGCTGGTGTATAGTAGGTAGATACGTACGTACGTACGCACGACGGAGATAGCAGTTTTACCATTTTTTTCCGCCAACTTTCGTAGTGGGTACTCGTTGAGACTTTTCGTGAAATCGTGAAATGAAAAAAATTTACAAAAAAAAAAAATCAAAGGCGATCACCATTTACCATATATAGTTCGAAAATGTAAAAAGTTTTTTTTTTTTTATCATTAACAACTCAACTATAGAGTACATATTTGTACATTTGTCATTTTTATAACTTGGCTTTTTACAGTCTATTTTATAGTAAAAAACGGGTGTATTTAGTGACGTAGGGAGGATTTGTAAATGGGAGGGGCCAATTATTATTAGAGGCACCGTTTTTATGAGAAAAAAAGATCAATACATCCCCAAATTATACTCCTTCATTTATCTATTAAACATCTTTAATAATTGTAATATTATTCAAGCAATAATACAAACAATTTGGTCCATCGTCCCATCAATCTTTATTGTTATTTTAAATTTGAAAGCATAAGACGATTCTGAGCGAAATTCGAAATAATATTATTTTCCAATTTATAAAAATTTTGCATTATTTTTTTCAGTTTTCCTTTACGCTTAAAAAACTGCTAAACGAAAAAAACCTCGTATACTTGTCTCTGTCTACCAGAAAAAGTGTATACCTACTACATACCTACATAAAATATTAAAGTATCAATTTTTTTTTATAAATTTTTGGAATATGGTCAAAAAGTTTTAAATTTTTATCACGTTAATATTGTACTATAATTAATATTCAGTGTAACTATAAAACTTCTGGTTGAATTATTTTCAGGATTATAAAATTTGTTGTTCACTTCAACCACTGAGGTATTGCTTTACATTTTACGTACAGCTGTTGGAGCATCCCATATTTTTGTGCTTTGACCAATAAGCAGAAGATTAGTTTAAGCACTTCCTGATATCCGATCATTGATTTGATCAATACATTTATAAGCCTTTTTTTCTAGGTTATTGTCATATACGTCAATTTTTTTAATCGACGTGTATACAACAACACAAAATAATAAAACATACTCTAATGTCTGAAATACGTAAGTAACACAGAGACAGAATATAATAACTGGCCGTTATTATCCTCAAAAGTCAAAACATACGACTGTAATACTTTGTATAAAATCTAGATCAAGACCTAGCTGCGTCTTTGCAAAGGATCTGGTTTCTCAAATGTCTAAATAATACTTGAAGAACCTTCAATTATGGCAAAGTAGGTACCCATATAGTATAATATATATATACGCACACATAGTATGTACATATTAGGTAGTCTAATACACTATATAACAAGTGACATATATTATATATATATATATATATATATATATAAATATGCTGAATGCATAACAATTATGTAGGAAAAATATTTATTGTTTTTTTTTAATTTAATAAGTTTTAAAATCAACTTTATTTTGAAAAAAAAAATAAGATAATATATATAAATATTAAGTTGTAAGACATTATATATTTTTCTTACATAACCTAGTAAAATGGTTAATTTAAATCAAACTACTAAAGTACAAGTAAAACATTAAATTTTTAGCAGTTTCGTAACAGTTTAGGAGACAAATTTAGGAGAAATGTAAGGAACATTTGGAATTTCTGAAAATTATTAGAAAAATAAAAAATGGTCTCTTTAAATTATCATCTAGAACAAATTTCCTAGAAAAAAGCTCTCTACCTAATAATTCCGTCTTGAATATACCTATATACAAAAAATAAAAAATTATTGTTAAACCATAATACGCTCAATGAATCTAAAATTTCAAAAATACGGTCCATAGGGGGAAATGGCCCCTCTGGCCCACCCACTAGTTACGCCACTGGGCGCATTGATATATAATATTTATTTAGCCCATTATTTTGGAATATTGGCAAATATCGGTAATGTATCATAAGGAATATCTGTGCATTATACATTGATGAACGTTAGTGTGTGCGACAGTCATAATCACTCAAAATTCACAAAAATTTTAATTGCTCCACAAACCTACAAATTTACTAGTGCAAACTATTAAATAAGAAAGATTTTTTTTAAGTGTAGATTCTTCCAGCGTTACGATTTAAATTTTGTCAAAAGATTCACTAACCGCGGTTTTTACTAGTTTAATAGAAAAATACCTTTTAAAAATTAACATACATATGGTAGGTATATGTAATTGAATAATTTTTAAATAATTGAAAATTTATAATTCACATTTTAAGGCTTGTTAAATTAAAAAAATTAAAAATATATATACCTAACATAATCACCTAGAATAAGACTAATAAATACATATAGGTATCCACATATATTCAAAACAGTATTGACATTGGGAAGTACTACGTAAACTAATATTCCGCATTAGTGGTCTAAAACCACAAAAAATGAGGGATGCTCCAATATCTTTAATAAGTAGATATTTACTATTTAATTATTGCAGTTTAATTTAAGAGGACGCAAGTACCCAACACCAGATATTTTCAGTGGTAAAACATGTTTAAGCAAAAAATTGTTAAAACGAATTCTTAAAATGATTTTAGAGTTAAAATAGGTAGGTACCTATTATGACATCGATAGAAAATACAGTTTTCAATTTTGCAGTGAACTTGAATTTACTTATTAAAAAACAGTTATTATAGTTTAGAAAAGTTTTAAAAATTATTTTAAAATTATACCTAATAACATTTTTAAATAAGTAAATTAAAAATCCAAATGAGGTACTTTGTAAAATGTTGTTTTTTGATCTCTATTAATTTGATACATGGTGGTTTTACTCTAAAAACTTTTTATGAACCCATTTGAACAGTTTTGCATAAATATGTTTTTTTTTTTAAATATCGAGATAATACATAACAATAAAAGTGAAACCGATACAAGACTGATCATTTGTAATTAGTAGGTAATTACTTTTAAAATGTATTTAAATACTTTAAATTATTCGATTTTAACATTTCAAAGGAAATTATAGTTAGATGGGTCAAAAATTTGAAAATCGATATTTTACAAGGTGTAATAACGAACTTGACACTATTATTATTATAATATAGGTACCTATACTATAAGACAAAAAAGATTTCTTATTATAAAAAATTTTTTTTTCATTTTTAGTGCATTTTTTCGTATTAAAGTATTTTTTTAAATCAATTTTTTGGGTTTTAAAATTCACTTTTCCATACAAAATGCAACAAACACACACACACACACACACACTCGTACATACGAATATTTCTTAGTACCATCCCTAATGTTACGATAGTATTTATCTACCTTTTTTGATAGGATACCTAATTGAAAGTGTCTTTAGGGAAAATATAGTTACCTAACTCTTTTATTTATTATGTTGGTACCTACCTATTTAGGAATACAGGTTAATTATAACTCCTCCCGAAAATAAATCCTAGTTCCGCCACTGGCGCCGAAAAATGTAGGTACCTATATCTACTTAGGTACCTACCTAAAGTAACTACCTACTATATAGACCTGGAAAAGCCAAAAACATTTTTGATCCGATCCAGTCTAAAGATTTTCTTTTCTCAAGCCCAGCCTGGTCTGGTGCAAAAAAACTTTATAAAAAAAACCAGTTAGCCTACTTAGCCTGAAAAAATGCTACCTAAGCCTTTAAAAAGCTCGGTCCGAAACCTAAGTTTTTTTTCTTAAGTCCGATCAAGTCCGGTCCAAAATATTTTATTCAAAAAAATCCCTGTACAAAAAATGTCGTTAAAAACATCTTATACCTATACGGGCCAGGGGCAGATCTGAAGCTCATTTAAAGGAAGGTGAATATGAATAATTATGGAATAAATATGACTAATCCCCCCCTCAAAATACATTTTATATTCTTCATATAATGTTAAAAACCTCCAAGGAGGGGGTGATCATCACGATGCCCTCCTACCAGATCCGTCCCTGGTACGAATTGGCCCTTGTTGATCTTTAGTATCTGCACATAGGTATAGTACAGATTAAATTAAGTCGAAGTATAAAATAATATAAACGAAATGTTTAAAAAAAATATTTTCAGGAAAAAACACAATTATAAAATCAAGAAGCCCTCACTTCGCTCAGAATCTAAAATGAAATTAAAAATGATTATATTTATAACAGTCCCTAAAATTGTGTGTAATAGGTACACTTTGTGTAGTACCTACGCAACGTTTGATGCGTGTAGTACGAAATTATTAGCAACTGTGTTAATAAAATTAAGCAATTCTAGATTTTTATATATTATAATGTTGATGATAAAAATGAAAAAAGTCATTGAAAGAAAAAATGGATTAAATGTGTAGTAAAAATATCAGAATATTTTAGGGGCTAATTTATAATAAATATAGGTAGGTAGGTATGATGATTAGGAAAAATATACACATTATAATTTTAAAAAAATGAAATAACATCGAAATCACCCATTCCGTCAAGGGCGATGGTGGTGTAATGGTCAGCATAGTTGCCTTCCAAGCAGTTGATCCGGGTTCGATTCCCGGCCATCGCATGTATTTTTTGTTATTATTTTTTAAATTCATTTTTCTTTTTTTTTACCATATACCCAATAACATGCCTATAATATTATAAATGTTTGCCGTTCGTTTTCATTATTTTTATGTCTTAGCCAATAAAATATTACCTAGTAGATACAGTGAAGTGGTGAAAACTAAGAGTGTAAGAAATAAAACGCTTACTTATTTTTACACTATATCTAATTTAAAATTCAAATTTAATAAGTACTTCTACTAGTATTTCTAACATATATTTTGCAAGTCAATAAAAATGAGAAATACCTACTAATGAAAGTTTTTCATTGAAAATGTATAGGTGTGACGTCCTCTTATACAAGGACGCGTCATGCTCAGTTTTTACGGAGTTCTATATAAACAATTTAACGGATATTTTGAGAAAAATAAAAAAAAATATGCTCAATAATAATTACAAAGTACCTACTTAGAACCTAGGTAGGTACTCGTTTTTAGTAAAGTTATATAAAGTATATATATGTAGGTATATACCTACCCAATAAGTCAACCAAGTGTGTTTATATACGAATTCAGTAGCCTACCTACTTTGTACTTATGATTAGGAACTTGTTCAAAAGCAACTTTTAAAGTTTAAACCCAAATCTGTTTTTTTTTTTTTTATTGTAATTGCTATTTATAAAAATTTGATTTAAAATACTACTTGATCATTTTTAATAGAAAGATTTAGTAAAAAGATGCAACGAAAAACGCCGTGGAAGCACTTCACACGGATATAGAATTATAGAAAGAATACCTAGAGGAGGTTGGTCCACCGTCCATTCTGTCCTCGGACAAGATATAATGTATAACCGTATTACCTACTATTATTTTAGATTTAAAATCATTGTATTCGGTAAATATAATTATATTATATTATTATTATATGTAAGTATTCACAATTATTGTAAGATGTGTAATTTTTATTTTGGAGGCGAAATAAAAAAGTAACCTCTTTAAAGTAGAAACTATATAGAATTATTTGCTAACATAAAAAAAAAGCTCTTTTTGAAATGCATTTTTTACAGGTTATATATTTTACTGTCATACACGGTTTCGCCTTCAGAGATTTTAATTCCTATTTCCCTTTAAATACCAACATTACGATAAATTGTATTAATGTTTTGTATTCATATAATTTATTATTTTTGACGTTAAATAAAAATTGAAATATCCACTTATCTCCTTCTTTTTTATAAAAAACCATTGCGTGTATTATTACTGCACAAAGGAAGTAAATACATATGTATGTATGTATATGTATGTATGTATGTATTTTTTCAACATTTGATACATTTTATATACCTATATGAGATAGTGGCTTTTAGCATCAATATCAATATTTTTAATCATAAACGATCGATTAATGAACCACAACACTTTAAACAAAATTTAATTACCTACGTAGATTGTGATTTAAATGCAACAGTAAAACTGGTCAAAACATAATCAAATAGGCAAAATAATAGATAATATGCGGAAAAACATTGATACAGTTATAAAATGTATTATCAAAGATAATATTGTAAACAATTTTTTTTTTTTAAATCCTTAACTTTTGAACTCGCCAAAAATAAGTAATCATAATTTTATTGAAAAAATGTATATATACCTAACTATAGTTAAACGCAATTTTTAAGGCGGTTATCTATGACACGTTTTATAAGAAGACAGAAAAACCCATTTTTGTCCATTGTTGATTGAGTTGTCCCCGTAGACCGTAAATATAAAACAGTAAAAAATATTTCCAAAACTAATTGTTGGAAAACTCATCCAGACGAAGACTTTTAAATTCTTAACTAACTTTTAAATCTGGTCAAAAAATTTGCTCACATAAACAAAATAAACTTCATCGTAAAATCAAATAAATTAGGTAATAAAATAGATCATAAAGAATAACATTGTTTAGTGCCACACGCAGCCAATTTTCGATAGTATACCTTTATACAAATTTTAAGAGTTGTTAAAATCCTAATATTTAAAATTTTTTTTTTTAATTATACTATAAAATCTTTAATGATATCAAAAAATAGCTAGTTAATATTTTATTTAAAAAGTATTTAATTGAAAATTTGCAGCTACTTAACTTTTTTGAAACCCAGAAATATATATATATTTATATATAATTATTTAGATATCATAGCCCATAGGTATATAGATACTCGTATATAATAGGTACACAGATACACTCCGGACTTCCCATAATAAATAACTACCTCCTTATTAGTTTTTCTTTAAGATATTGAATGATCGTATTAAACAATTTGTATAAGAAATTTGCTACAAAAAAATTTGTAACCTTTTCAAAGTACTAACTAGAACTCCTTCTACCCCTAAAAAAATATATATAGGCATAAAAACACACACACACATATTACCTAATATTAATATTATTTTGATGACAGGTCAATCAAAAAAAAAGTTTATAAAAGTAAAAAAATTCAATATTTTAAAACTACAATGAAATGCATAAACATGTTTCAATATCGTGATTATACATAACACTAAAAAATGTATAAATAAATGTATAAATTTATTTGTATTTGTGTTTGTATAAATGTATAAATAAGAAAATTTTCAATTAGCTTTAAAATAGATTTTAATATTTTTAAATTGTTGGATTTTCATTTTTCTTAAAATTTCATAAACATTGTCTATACAAAATACGCATTAAAAATCGAGTGTAGGTACTAATAAGTACTTACTTAAATACTTGAATGTATTTTACATTTATATTAGTATTTAAACACATATAGAACGTAGGTATAATAAAGTAGGTACACTTTTTTGAATAAATATAGTTCTATCTGCATTTTTTATAGGACGTATCACCAGAGTTGGATACAGAGGTCCTAAATGGGAGGGGAAATTTATGTGTTAAAAGCAAAATAGGAATAAAAAAAAAAAAGTGTCATAAACCTATTTTTTATGCCGTTTTACTACAATTTTTTTTTTGTGAACGGGTGGGGAGACAATTTCCCTATTGCCCCACCTCGTATTCACCATTACGTTATATTACACGTAGTACACATATTTTTATCCTATAAAAAATAAAGTTTGGCTCCATGTGCACACTTTTAATAGAATTAAACACGCTAGGTAGGTATACTGAATATTTTCAGTGGTAAAAACATGTTTACGCATAACTATTAAAACGGATTCTAAAAGTGATTTTAGAGCTAAAACTTAAAATATATATTAATATTATCAAATCGATAGAGAAAAAACTTCAAGAGTAAAACTCATTTAGGTTTTTAATTTATTTATTAAAAACCAGTTATTAAAGTTCACAGAAGTAAAACAATTTAACATTTTAAAACTACTTTTTTTTTTAAATTAAAAAAACCAAAATATGGTTCACTTCAAAATGTTTTCCTTTATGTATTGATTTGATAATAGGTACGCTTGTTATAACTCTAAAATTACGTGAACCTGTTTTACATAAATATACCTATGTTTCTTATCCGATATCGTGCTTACACAATAATATAAAATAGTACCTACTGACACGGAACTAATTTTAAATTACTTTTAAAATGCATTTTCATTTTTCATTTCCCTAAAATTGTATATATATATATAACCCCCTAAAATCACGCGTATACCATTTCATTTTTCTTAAATACTTAAACGTTTTTCAAATTGTGTATATAAAACACTTTGGAAATCGAACGTAATTAAAGGCCCATACAATGGAAAAATCGTTTTTTTTTTATCGCCTATTGCATAAAATGATGCTTAAACAAAAATATTGATATATCACAAAAATATCTACAATTATTATCTAGATGTGTACATGCATTTGAAATATACGCGTGAATCAAACTCATAAAGTAGTTTTTTTGGTATTTTTCATTTTTATTTTCAATCATTTATTTGGTTGTTCAAACTATAAAAAATATAATTGATATATCAAATACATAATTTTATGTATAAAGAAAAATTAAACATTTTAATGATATTCCTATGTAACTTATAATTAATTAATTCACATTTTACAGTAACAGACATGGTTCGATTATATAAAAGACGTAGGTACGTTAGGGAATTTCTTAAAAAAGTACTATTAATTTATTTCAGTTTCTTCAAATACATTAGTAGTGTGAATAAGCATTATTATTATACTATGTGGTTGGAGAGATATGAGATGTTTAAATAATAATTTATGTGTCTTACTGTGTACTGTGTTGGGACACATTGAGACAAAATTTAAAAATGTATATTATTGGTGCTATCAATATATTAAAGTTATTCCTACTATTATTGGATTCCTACTGTTATTAGATGATTTAAATATTTAATCTATTTAGTAAATATAAATGTATATAAATATGACTTGTCATTAAAAAAAAGCATTTTCAATGTCTCACTGCCTTTTATAATTGTTTTATATTAATTAGATCAGGACCACACATCATACCAGTTGAACTAATTTGGGTTAGATTTAGTAATGATGACTCGCCTCCTTTACATACTACAAGAAGGTTGAAATATGGCCAAACAGGTTAGTTTTTGAGTTTTTCGAATGTAATTAAAAATATATAGCACTTAGCATAAAAATGTATGGAATATTAATCGTAGATCCAAATATTGGGTATACAATTTTTATACATTTTTTTTTTTTTGGAAAAATTATGTTTTTAAGGGTTATTTAAATATATTGGTCGATTGAGTGATTTTACAACAAAATGTATTTATAACAAATATAAAATTAAATGTTTACATAAAAGATTCTTTTCAAAATTGTATTAAATCAACCATTTTATTTTTACAGGTGAAATTGTATATTATATATGATAACTATATACAATTAATAATATACCTACTGTATACAAAACGTAATGTATATTATAATGTGTTTTAATATTAACTACTCTAATACAGTAGAAATTTGATTAATCGTCACTCTGTTATGTCGTAAAAAAAAAAAAAAAAAAAAAACATGAATGCGGCTTAACACGATCTTACTTCTCTGTTAAATACAAAATATTGCCGCTTAAAAAGATTAAACCTCGAAAAAACAGAAATATACTTGCCTATGCAAAAGAATATGTACGTATGTTTATATTATGTTTGTATATATGTACTTTTATTTTTAGACTAGTTTTGTAATTAACTAAGGAACTTTTTTTCCCACCTCTATAACTAAGGGCCACCCTAATGTATATATATATAAGTAAAATTAATATATATTATAAAAATAGAATATGTGCCAAGAGTATTGAAACAAAGATTATAAGTAACAACTAGTTTCAACCGTAAGTCATCATCAGGTTACAAATGAATAATTTTATTATTTATTATTGACATATAGTTATACTTAATATTATAATATTATATTACCTAATATGATAGCGGAAAAAAAGTTTAGTCGACCTAAGCTTTTTATTATTGATATTACAAATGATAAGTTATGATGATGACTTAATATATTGAGCACGTAATAATATCACTTATCTTAAAAAACATACAGATTTAATTATTTTTTCACAAAAGAAGCCATTTTTCTATAATTGTTCATGTATATAACTCATTTAACACAAATTGACGACTTAACTCTTTTCCAGCACACCTATAACTTATTTCTATAATAAAATAAATAATATGCTTATTGTTTTATTAAAAGACAATTTATTTGAACATTTGAAATAACTCTGTAACAATAAAAATTGGAAACCATTATCATTTCAGCAGTAACAAAAAATGAATTAAAATATAAACACAATTTACAATATTAATTGATATACAATCAACCGTGCACATATTTTTACATTATGAAATGTATATTAGCTTGTTTGCAAACTATACTTTAATAATACTTTTACATAAATAATTTTTGTCTACTATTAGCTAGATGAACAAATTACTTTTTGAAAAGAGATTTGGGGGCTTGTAAAATTTTTCGACTTTTCAAAACTGACCAATAATGTCTGTGCAAATACCATACAACCAAGTTCAATACTCCCAAAAGAGTAAATGCCTGAA
>JAIPRL010001726.1:0-74716 GCA_025469235.1 Pemphigus obesinymphae | reverse complement strand
AACATGCACCATGGTACCTCCCCCTGTATATCCTTTGTTATTTCATCCATTACCAGGGAAAATAAGTAAGGACTCAAAGCTGAACCCTGATGTACCCCTACTCTGACCCTAAAATCCTCAGTTTCTCTACACAGACTTCTCACTCTTGTACTCGCCCCTTCATACATATCTTCAATTATGTTCACATACACCTTTGGTAATCCTTTCTTCATTAATGCCCACTTTAAGATGAAAATTAACTTAATTTATATATTATTATATAAAATTATCCGGAAATATGAACTCGTCAGTTATGCATACGAAAAATAACTTATATAGGTTTCTATACACAGGTATGTACAGGTACATGTAATTTATATTCCCATTATGTCCGTCCGTCTACGTCTGTTCGATTGATTCGTTTTCTTAGTTTCTATAATCAGTGACAGTAAGTAATAAGATCGATTATCATTACAATTTTATAGCCGTGGTTACTAATTTACCAAGGAGATAGAAACCGGGATATCTAACTTAATTTTCAGTCTATTCTTTCATTTTGTAGTTATCTGTTATCATAGTCTTTTAATTTATATCATTTATATCTATGGTTTAATTGAAAAGTCGGAAAATTTTATATTTATTCGAATAGATAGTAAACTATTTTACTACTGGCTTGAGTGAAACTCCTTGTAAGTGCAAATTTTTTTAAGTGAGACTTTTAAAACCTTTTGAATTCGTTACTTCATTTCAGTGTGACACCCTGTAAGTGTAACTTTTTTTTAGTACAAAACATTATTAGTAGTATTTAATAATTAGTAGAATATTACACTTGAGTTGCAATTCGTATATCTCGGTTTATATAATATATTATGGGAATATGTATAATAGTCAGTGACTAAAGAATTTTAGGAAATAATATTGTTAATTAGGTGATTAATTTTAAAAGTATTTCGCTTACAGTGGAAACTGGCTGTGGGTGGAACGGGTTCTATAATACAACGTCATAACTACACATCAATATAAATTCAATCAACATTTAAAAAAAAACATAAAAATATCACGAATTTCCGATGATTTGAAATTAATTATTAAAAAAATTATTTACTATAAGATGTAAAAAAATGTCCTCGGCGAATCAGTCGGTCGGACTCAAATATACTTAAATACGGACTCATCACAAAGTATTATATAACGTACTGTTAAATTAAATATATTCGGATCTATAATAGACAGAGATAAGTTATCTTTTAGATGATAAAGTAGTTGAAATGTCTATATGATGGAAATATATGGAAATGTCTCGTAATATTTAAACAATTCAGATAACGGATGACACCGTTTATCTACAGATAATATACATATATTTGGACGGGGATGATCAATAGACAAAGAAACGTTAAGTCGGGTGTACGAGAAACATGAATCTGACGTCCGTATGGCATCGGGAAAGGTCGCAAAAGCCGATTTCGGAAGTTTGGGGCGATAATACGACAGCACGGGAAAACGTTGAGTGATAAAGAACGGACGGCGAAACGCGTAAAAATCTCTTAATGACCGAAGAATAGTTTGAAAACGATTAAAGTAAAGGAATACCTACGTGGTAAGCGGTCGCGAAAACGTGCTGGGAGATTAGATAATAAATTGTACTTACTGTTTTTTCATGGAAAATCGGTATTTTGAGTTAACATTTTATATATAAGATTGATATGTGTATAATTCGATCCGTATAGGTAATATTTAAGTTGTAATGAAATATGCCTTACTTAAATTAAAGTTTTTTAAAATATAAAAATTAATAATAAGTAGTAATTCATAATAAAACTAGTTTAGAAAGCCCATTCTGCAAGTATACTAAATTCGCAGATTTTAAATAATACACTATAATTCCATAAATGATTTGCTTGAATTCCCGTTTTCTATCATTCTAGTAACTATATGGGTAACAAAGTGTAATGGTAATGGATTGTCAAATCAACAATGTCCTTTGTAACTATGTTCTAGTAATTATGATAACGTGTTGTAGGATGATGGTTGAACGGACACAGTGTTAATATAAGATGTCTAAACTTATGTTTAGACACCTAAAACAAACAAATATATCTATAGTTCTTAAATATTTAAATAGAAATGGATTAGTTTCACAACAATGTATTTATTTTTGTATTTTATTTATATGAATACGTTTATTTCGGGTGAAAGGAGTCGAGTTTTAGGATAAAGAGATTTCTGATAGAAAATGAATTATGTTTGAAAGAGGTCATTTTCCATTTTCTTAGTAGTTTTCTTAAACGTAAGGAGAAATAACTACCAAAAATTACCGGAATTTATTATAAATTGAAAAATTGCAATACCAGAAACTTTAAATTTAAACAAAATATTTTATATATTGTTATGTTATGCACACGTGTAAGAATGTTTTCATTATTATTATAGCTTTAAAATTTTATTTTTACGGGTTAATTACTCTTACAAGAGAAATTTAACACAATCTCAAAAAAACGTTTATCCAAAATTACTTCATACATGTACTTAAAGATAAATTCATCAAATATCAAAGCATAAAACATATTATGTATTAAGTTATTAACGCGTATAGTATAATTATACTCATCAAATGTCTAATCATGAACGATAAACACACAATACAACGTTATAAAATTTTTTATTTGAAAAAAAAAAGATGTTTCATAAATCAATTACAACAATAATAGCTGTAAGCACGAGTGCACAACATAATATAACACACATTCCATGGTAGGCGGGAATATGCATATAGGCAGACAACATCCGAAGTAATAAAAAAAAAAAAAAAAACCATTCACGATTTACTTACCTTCTTGCATGTTTATCACATCGCATCATAAAAATCATTCATCAACTTCCCGAGACTGAAAATCATACATACCCAAAAACAAAATTTTTATTCCACATCACAACTTGACACTTAAACTTTCAACTTTTGGAGTTTGAGGGATGAGAAGGCCGTAGGGATCACGACCTCTAAAACAATAAGGGACGTTATGTTATGTACACGGGTAAGAATGTGTTCATTATCATTAGGTATAGCTTTAAAATTTTAATTTGTCGTGTTAATTGCTCTTACAAGAGAAATTTAACACGATCTCAAAAAAACGTTCATTCAAAATTACTTCATACATGTATAGGTACTTAAAGATAAATTCATCAAATATCAAAACATAAAACGTATTATGTATTAACAAGTATAATTAATATATATATAATTAATAATTATACTCATCAAATGTCTAATCATGAAGAATGTATACACAATACATTATAAAAATTTTTGTTTTTTTTTTTGTAAAAAAAAGACACTTAAACTTTCAACTTTTGCAGTTTGAGGGATTAGAAGGCCGTAGGGATCACGACCTCTAAAATAATAAGGGACGTTATGTTATGCATACGTGTAAGAATGTTTAAAAAAAAAAAAGAGAGAATTTATAAAAGTGTAATGGATATCAGTGAATATCGTGAAAGCGGACTACAGTTATAATAATCACGTATAATGTAATTCTCGAAATGTTAATAGAATACGACGAAAATGCATATCTCAGATACACCAATATACTACTCTCGTAGGTATAAAAATAGTGGAATACAACGAAATTATGTAAAAAAAAAATTAAAAAAACGATTTAAAAGTAAAATGTACATAACAGTAGGTAAATACAACGAGTATACTACCTAAAAATATGAAATCGGAATCAGGTAAAATAAATACATACACTGCACAGTACACCACATATAAGCACACACGGTGGGAAAGAGCTTGCGTGATAAAAAAATACAATTGCCACACGCGTTTCCCTTTAAAATATCAAAGCCAGTAATATTGCGTAGGTAAAACAATATTGTTATAATAGACAGGCACGTGCACGATAATTTTTGCACGCATAACCCTTCTTCAGGGGAGATGCCTTCTTTCAACGCGTGACAAAATGATAACGGAGTGGTATCAATTCAATCAATTACGACGAGCGACTCGTAACATTATCTCCAGTATGGTTGGATTTGTAGAGGGACGCGGGGCGATGGAGCTCTATAATCTTCATTTTTTCACGTTTTTAACACCGTGCCCCCTTAATTATTTATTCATCGAGGAACGTGGTGTTTGTTGTTTTCATATTTATTTAACATTTTTGAAAATTATAATTTTTTTTGCACAAATTGTGAAATTACGAAAACGAATGTTTTTTCGTCGCATAATGTGTTTAGATAAAAAGCATAACGATATAAAATGTCGAACAGTCGATCTTATTAAATCATATTGGTATCAAATATATAGGTAATAAATAATCTCCATTATCCGTGAATGGCTAAAGCCTATAAAAAAATGGCGACACCGATAAACTTCATTTCGGTCTACATCTATAACTTCCTCGATTATCCATTTAAAAGGAAAAGTGTTAAATTATTTTGAAAGAGCAATGCTTAAACTATGCTATCTTAAAAATATGTAATCTAACAATGATGTAAAATAAATTTTGGATTTTTCTATTCCATTCATGTCATATAATAACCTAAAATGTTTTTAAAAATGTCCCCCGGTTAAGAAACTTTGGATAGGGGGTGTGGGGGATGAAGTCCTCCACGGCTTACTTTTTCTCTATTATGTCCCGGAAGGCTGGTTTTTTAACTAAGCTCAGAGTCCGTCCTTATTTTTCTTGACAACTCAACCACTGATTAGGTATCTCGCAGCGAAATTGGCGTTTCTGGTTACGTACTATCGTTCTTAGTTTCATTACAATATTACAAAGTGTTTCAATTTTACATATTATCTTTTCAAACGCTCGCGTCGTATTTCTTCTGAAAACATTGTCTTCAGCGAATAAATCAATACCGCAAGTCATCTGCCGAATATTATCTACGATCTCGCCAAAGGTGTCTGACAAGAGCTCCGTCAGGTAATTTAACATTATTCGTTTTTGATTAGCATATCCACGTTCAATTGTCCGACTCACTACACGGAATTCCTTGTGTTGTTTTGATCAAAATAACAACCCAATAAAATCCCTTTCAGTTTAGATGATTTTAGCAACTTTCACATCATACATTCATTTTTTTAATAATCAATAAAATTCAAGTAATTGTCTCAGAAATTAATTCCATCTCAAACGCACATACTATCTTTCTCTTATGACCCCCATCTCACCTCCATTTTATTCATCCCTATTTAACCCATTCCCCACATTTTTGATCATAACGACATAAAATATAATACTGTATTGACGGCGGTGAACAATTTTTGGAATACAGAAATGTATAAAACGATTTAATATTTGATTATTTTTGTATAAAATCTGGGTACATTTTTCGTGTACAATGAGAGTCCAATAGGTGTTTTTGGGAAAATATTTTTTTTATAGGAAATGTATTCCATTTGGTATTTTAATATAGTCAATTTACGATTTTCTCAGTAGTTTTTTAAACATAATCTTTACCTTTTGAGTAACCTAACCTAATCTAATTTATGAATTTTTAATCCTTTGCCATTGAGAGCTAAGTATATCGTCTCTCTTTAGGACTCTCTTCTACCAGCACTATATTATCTGAAAACATAATACACTTTAATATCTCACCTATTTTTCTTGGTCATTTCATCCAATACCAAGGAAAATAAGTAAGCACTCAACGACGAAATCTGGTACACTCCTACTCAGACACTAAAATCTTGTTTTTTTTTTTTACAGAAGCTCCTGATTATTGTACTCGCCCCTTTATACATGCCCTTAATCATATTTTCATACATCTTTGGTAATCCTTTCATCATCAGTGTCCACTTCAATATCTCCCTAGAAACCCAATCGTACTTCCCTAGATAAATAAATACCGTACACCACTTTCTCTTATTTTCTTTATTGGTAGGTACTTCTCTACTATTTGTCTTATACACAGTATTGGTTATATTCATGGGCTCTCAGGCATAAGATTGGATATGGTTGAGATAATTAATATAGTTTTTTTTTATTTTAAATATTAAACCCTTGCACAATACGTGAACAAAAATAATTTCACCAATTCACCATATACTCGCAACAAGTAAAACAATATCTGAATCATTAACATAGCGCTCTCTTTCCACATGATATTATATATTTATTAACTTGAGTCCAACATCGGGTTCAACTTTTTGTAAGTGTAACGCCTTTTGTGTGAGACTACTTATAAGCAGAGCTGTAAGGAATACTTTTAAAAAGTATTTGAATAAGTAAAAAAAAATATTGTTGAAAAAAGTATTTAGAGTAATACTCAAATACTTATTTATCCAATGTATATAAATACCAGGGCTGTCTTGAAGAAAGATTATTTTTGAGTGGGGGGGGGGGAGGTGAAAATGTAAAAAAATTAGATAATACTTCCCTTCGAAACACAAAAAGTAATCAATATTTTTCCTATTTTTCCGACTAAACGTGAATAAGCAAAAAAAAAAAAAGGCATCTACTTTTTCTACTATATGCCGACTGAACTTAAATTTGCCAACTGAACTCAATTTTTCCGGCTACTTTTCAAAGTGGGGGGGGGAGTGAGACCCTTTACGCCCCTTCGGGACGGCCCTGGTAAATAATCAAATATATTAAAAAGTATTTAAAATAATTTTCAAATACTTATTTAAAAAAAAGTATATTATATATATATATGATGTTATCTAAACTATATTATTACTAGGTATCTATTTGATTATATATGTTGTTAGACATGTCAACACTCACATTCACTAAATAACTATTGCGAATGTCAACAAATACTGGTAAATGTTCGCATTGTGAGATATTTGAAATAATTGATAACATTCACTACGATTTTTGGTAAATGTCAACATACACCGGTGACTGTCAACATTTACCGCCATGCGGTCATACACCTTAACATATATATATTATTCATAAATCTAATAATATAGGTAAATAATGATAATAATATATAATATTTACTAACATATTTTGAACAAATTATGTTTCTGAAATGTATTATTAATATAATTATATGACCAAATGACTATTACATTTCAAAAATATAATTTTTACAAAATGTTTGTCAGTTATATGTTATATTGATGTTCTTTTTGGTTATATTCGTAGTAGCACACCCTATGCTAAATATTCTTTCAACTGAAGCATTGCTGCTTAATCATACTTATAAACTTTGATCTATTAAATAAATCATATAGTTTATCAGATTTTATAATATATATGTATATATTTTTTGGGATATTTTAATTTTTAATAATATAATATAACATATATATGATATATATAAAATGTAAAAGTATTTCAAATAAATGTATATTAAATATACAAATATAAAAATTAGTATTGAATACTCAAAAACGCATTTGAATACCAATAGTCAAATAATTTTACTCAAATACTTTACAACTCTGCTTATAAGTGCAACACATCATTAGTGGAATTACTTTTAAGAGCAAATTGTGTACCATGGTTCAAGATTTTGGGAATACTGTTAATTAATTAATTTTAAAAAATATTCTACCTGTGTTGGAATAAACACATTATATCACATTATATTACACACTTTATCGAGATATAAACAAAAAATATAATATAATATATAAATATTATTATTATAAAAATATAATAAACACTTTATCGAGAAGATAGTTCTTCACCCCTAAAGTGTATTTCTATTCAATAGATCCACAATATAGGCAGGTAATCAAAAAATTTATTGAACTTATTATTCTCAGGTCTTAAATATTTAATAATTATATATAATATAATTCAATATTTCAAACCCTAACACTAGTAACACTTGTACATTGACAAGAATGAATACTCGTGTATCGTAACTATAATAAGTACTAAATGTTTAAAAATAAACGTATAGTATAGGTACACAATATATGTTTACAGCCGTGCTCATAGCCGTAAATAAATTTGCAAAATAAAATACAGTTCTTTTACTAATAATTTTGGAGGTATGAAGATAAACGTGCGATAAAAATCAGGAAACTATCGGTTATACAGTATAGCATTTAAGCACTAGTCTTAAAAAAATATAGTAGGTAATTACAAGAAATTATGCGTCAATAGTTTTTTAATGAGGTTTTTTCCTGAAGTTCCAAATCAAAATAATCAGTTTGAAAATAACAATAGTAGGTAATGAAGAAAGTCATTCACAAGAAAAATAAAATATTTTGATCTCTGTAATTATTACATTATTTTAATTAACAAATATGAGTTGTAATTGATATTTGAATTGAATTATGACTGCTAATAATAAATAATTTATTAAAGTCAAAATAAAATTGAAATATAACCGTTTTTTTTAATAAGTTATAGTTGTAGTAATATAATAAAATTGACTATTATATGTAATGATTGATAAGTGTGTTATCATTATATAAACATTAGGTTATATTACAAATATTCTCTGTTATATTAAGCAACAAAAATATATAACTACAATAACGTGTTGTCGTGTTATACTCAAGTTTTTTTTATTTTATACTCATACATAATACAGTAATAAAGTAATTGTGATTGTATTATAGTATGTTAAATTCTTCCTAATATAATTAATACAGAACAACTGGAGACAAGAATATAATTAAGTTGGACAAAAAAAAAAAAAAAAAAATCAAAAGGTAATTTGTTTAAGTTTGCTCTCAGACACATAGATCCATGAATGACAATGATTTGTGCACATCAATAAATCCAGAAGAAAATACATTCAAATAAATTAAAGATTATTTACAAAATTATTTTGAACCAAAACCATATTTTATATCTAAGCGTTTCAAGGTTAATAGTAGAGTAAAACAAACTATAAAAAATGAATCAACTCAACAATACGCAAAAGAGATATAAAAAAAAGCTCTCAGGTAATTTCAAATTTAGCGATGGGCTACTAGATCGATTACGATACCGATTAGTACGCGACGTATACAGTAATGAAGTCAAGCGTAAATTCAGGTTTGAAAAATATGAAAATTTAACATTCGACAAAGCATGGGAAATATCGACAAAAATTTAACTCGCAATAAGACGGACAAGAGATATACCAAGCAGAGGAATTACATTTTATGAAAAATAATAAAAAAATCATTCAACAAACAGGAGGAATAAAACGGTTATATACAAAATCATGAAAGAAATTATCAATAATAATAATAATAAACATAGGTACCCAATAATAATTATCAAAGTAGAGAAAATATATAAAAAACGAAGACATCGAAGAAATGTTCATGCTGCCGTAGGACTAATCACATTTTTTCAATGCAATTAGTATAAAGAGTATTTTCGTAATTTATGTAAACGTGTAGGACACTTAGAGTATAACTGTAAAAGAAAAAAAAACGTGAAAGGATACATTATCTAAATGAACAAAGTGATGAAATAGATATGATTGATGATGAATGAGCAGAAAGTTTTAAATGTTATTGAATTATTTTAAGTGAAGACAATTATTCAACAAATTAATAGAGTGGAATCAATAAAATTTAAGGTGGAAATTGAAGGAAAATACTGGAGCATCGGTTTTAATTATATCAGAGTATGAATATAGAAGAATGTTTGAAGATATTAAATTAGAGATGGTTGGGTTAAAATTACAGTACTATACAAATGAAATGTTAGATACATTAGGGTACATTAAAGTAAATATTTAAATAAGAATTCATTGGGAAATGATATGTTCTGAAAGGACAATGACCTATGTTGTTAAGTAGAGAATGGTTAAAATAGATGGGTGCGTTATAAAATGTATGTATAGGCAACAGGCAACATATTTTAACAAACAAACTCTTATTAAATATAAATCAAAACCATATCTACATATATATTAAAATTATCAAAAGATTTTCTTAAATTAAAAAATTTACAAATTAGGTTTATATAGTGAAGTAATTAAGCTAGTATTAGTAAAAGGAGAAAAATTTAAAGTTTTCCAACCCAAAACAGTACTACTCGTGTTAAAGTCTAAAGTAGAAACTGAACTAGATAAATATGGTATAATAAACAAGGTAAACGTATAGTTTCAATTATTAATCATTTAAGCCATATTCCGATTTGTGGTGATTACAAGGTTAATTCATATTTAAAGTTAGAAAGAGCAATAATTGTTTCTAGAATTAAAGAATTTTGAGTAGAAATTACAACTAAGGATAAATTTTGCATTATTGTTTTATGTCAAGCATATCTTCACCTATTGCTGGATTCAAAATCAAATTAACAGATAGCAATAAGGCATAAATACACAAAGAGGAGTATATATTTATAATAAGTAACTTTCGGTATTGATTCATCCGTAGGAATATTTTTAAACAGATTTGGAGAGATTGAAATATACTATATCAAATATAAGGATCTATTTTGATGAACTTCTAATTTTCGGAGATACCGTATAAGAACATTTTTAGAAACACTAACAGAGGTTCTAAACAAACACAAAAAGGTATAATAATAATTTTCAATGCAAATTATCAATTAGCATTTGATAAAATAAAAATCAAATCATATCAGATGGATTTTGAAATATTTTGACAGTCCTTACTTTTGATGCATCAGTATATGGTGTAGGTGCGTCTTATCGTGAATAGTTAATGTTAATAAAAAAACAGTAGTTTTTCAATTTTGTGTTTAAATAAAATGAGTGTAATTTCAGTTCCGGACACAATATTCAGTTGTTACAACTCTAGTAATAAGTATATATTATTGCAAATTTACTTCACGTTTAGAAGTGAGAACACTATACGGTAAATCGTTGGTGTAGACGAAAAAGACCCAACCACATACCAAATGCATTTAGATTCATATTACATTATATAGATAGATAAGGGTCAAAAAGATAAATCAATTGACATTAAGAGGACGTCGCACAACGTAACACGTAACACTAACGTAATAGTCAACCTAAAAGCTAGATAAAAAAAATTGTGGGACTTTGGAAAGTCAGATTGCAATATTCTGAAAAAAGTTTCGAATTCATCAATTTGTCTACTAAGGATCTATCTGTTGTTGCTATGCTGTTAATTTTTTATGTTATGTTATGTTATTTATTATTAAAAACTGTGTTTTATAAATATCGATCATATTTCAGCATTCAATATTAAAGAAAAATGTCTCAATCGATCCTTAGACGACAAGTCGACAAATTCAAATTTGTATTCAGATTTTTAATCCGACTTTCCAAAGTTCCACAATTTTGTCTATGCAGCTTATTATAGATCATATATTAGACGCAAATATCACGATTACACGAATAAAAAATGTTACGGATACGAGGCTATTTTTATGGTAATTTTAAAGTTTATTTAAATATTTCTAAAGGTACGTTTACATGGTGACAGTAAACCTCAACATTCGAAGTCACGGCAATCGCTGTTGTGGAACTGTCGTCGTGGAAATCATTCGATAGTAGCTTTCATGAACTCTTATCGTATAAACATTGTTCACACATTACTGTCAACTATCATTACGTGCGAAATAAACTGTTATCATTTTTCACTCACTGTTAACTAGGATAATGTTTTAAAGATTCATATTGGTGTAATTTTTAATTGAAATTTTAAGATAGTTATTTAAATATTAAATAACAATTAAATAAAACAGATGAAAATAAATCACATAATATGCTTTAAAATTCAAAATGTAAACACGTGAACAAATAATTAAAAAATATAGTGATGTATTAGTATAGATAATATGTAGTAACATTCATCTGCTGCCACTTCGCATTAATTGGCCATCATGTGTAAATAGTACCCCTCGCGTGACATAAACTGTCATGTAATCATATGACAGTTCTATTATATTAGTGCTATTGCTGTATAAACCCGCCTTAAATAATAATTGTTATGTATAATATTAAGTCTAGTTTTTATATAAAGTTAAAATGTAAACTAAAATATAATATAGTTAATAATAAAAAATTAAATGAATAAATAATTTCTAAAAAAAAAAATTGTTTCAAATATATTAGTCCTAATATAGTTAGTTTTTATGAATTTGTGATTCAAATGGTTAATTTGTTACTGTTATAAATAGTTTATTAATTTAACTTTTAATAACTTACTGGTTCAACACAATTTTCATGATTATTTTCATTAACTTGACTATTCTGTAAAATAAAAATTAGAAAACATCAGAAAAAATGTATTGAACACTCATGGAGAACCAATTAAAAATATATCTTACCGTATAATTACTACTGCAAGATTCAACCCCGGGTTCAACATCATGAATATGGGTCATATTTTCAATCATTGCTTCTGTCTCATTTCGACTGCATTCTAATTTTGTAATGCCAGTAATATTTTCTGAATTGAGATGATCTATATCATTTTTATTTTGAACTATATTATCAAGTTCGTATGAATTTTCATAATTTTCAAATTGAAGTAGCACGAGTGATTGAATTTGCCAATCTATATCTGAGGGAGTCTCTTTAGGTTCAGGACCATCACCAGTTGCTGAATTCACTTTATTGAACTTAGATATATTTGTTTTGTTATCGCCTTTCATTCTACGTCATTCACCCTTAATTTGTTAATTTGTTCCATAGTGCGTTGAATAGAAGTCAGTGCATTAAAGTCCTGAAGAACAGAAGTTTGTTATAGAAGTTCATTCATCTTTTTTTAGTTTGTTGATATTAGTAGACTTGTCTTTATCTTCAATAACTGATATATAATTACGAAGAACAGCTTTTAGGTATTGTTTATCCTCAAATACCCAATTTACCCGTTTTTTTGAGATAATATATAATAATAAAATAATAGCGTAGTGTTAATATAAAACAAATGTGATTATCAACAAAAAGATTAGCACTATTTACAAAAAAATTAAACAAAAATACTACATATATTTTAAACCAAAAGTTATTTTTTAATTTTAATAAGTAAAAATAATCATAATAATATTATATAATTATCACAAAAATATATGGATATAAAATACAATATCAGCCTAGTGTTTCAGAATACTGGGAACACGGTCTTAGGAGATAATGTCGGACTACTCTTACCCCTCCTGCCCACTATTCTAGATCCTCTTAATGAAAACAATTTAGTTCAAATTTTACTCACAATTCACAAAGTGCTGGAGGTTATAGGTACTCATAACTCATTTGAGGTTACGAGAGAATTTAAATGATAATAATAAATTCATGTTTATTTTTTTATCTTGAATAGATTAATAAAGAAAAAAAAAATAATTTTAAATGTCATTAAGTTTTATCAAATATTTATTATTTAATATTTACATTCATGTACAAAAGATTATTATAACATTTTAATATTGTTCTTAAGAGTTAAGTTTTGCAAAATTTGGCAATCTTCTTTTTGTTGCGGTTTTCAGATTTTTTCTTTTTATTTTCCTGGTATGAAAATTGTCTTATTCTCATTCTCATGTAGTAAGTGATTGCAAATGAAATAATTTCTTGTCCGTGATTTGAACAAGGAAAATATATTGTTTTATGGTCTATTATATCTGTAATATGCTCAGAAATATCGGCAAATGAAATTTTTTTTATAAAACTTTGTTGAATTTTTTTATAAAATTAAAAAACAATATGTTACGGTGAATTAATTTCCCTTTAGTTTTTAGATTCGCCGATGTTACAGATAACTGCTGAAAGTAAACCAGAGGGATAACAAATGCCAATTTACAAATTTCACAGCCTTTTATGTATTTCAATAATTGTTTTGAAAGGTAACCTGTAAATAATGAATTCAATATGTTATCCATTTAATTATTCTCAATAAATTTAGATGGGTATAACGTAACATAAATAAGAGTACCCGTTAAATAATAAATTAAACAATCAACCACTTCAGGTTTTGAATAAATGTTCTACAATAGGTATCACTGATATAATTATTTTTTAGTTTAAAAACTTAAAAACATTTGTGCATTTTAAAATGCTCGGGGGCGTAATACCTACCCGTATTTGTTGTCTCTGTCTAACTCATGGGTAATATTTCAAAATTACACTACAATTACTATACAAAATATTGTTAAAATTAGAGTTAAAATTCCTATTACCATTTATTTATACTATTTATATTTTTAATAATAATATAGACAAACGAATACTAGAAAGTCAAAAAAATGTAAGACAAAGAATTATTTTATTTGTTGATAAGATTTTAAATGTCACAATTAATGCGTTTGTAAAAAAAAATAATGTAAAAACGTAAAAACTAAGAACTTAAAAAAATTAAAAATAGATACAATATACAATCGATCCGTTAGGCCTCTGCAATCGAGTCAAGTCTTTGAACTACGGTGTACCAATTCACTAAAGCATTGAAGTTAATCAGTTAAGTAAAATAAATATGTGATTTGATGATTAGATTTTTATAAAATTAAAATAGATATAAATTAAACTAACATGAATGTAAAAACGCACAAATAAACTAACTACCTATAATAATTATGGTGACCAGATATAATAATCTAAAAAAAAGTATGTTTTAAAATGTATTCTCCTTTATTACAAAAAAAAACTCGTCCCCCTTGAGTTGATTGGTCAATGTGTAAATTATTTTACAAGATTTCTCATAGCTCATAGGCCATTTCCATCAACTCAATTTTTTTTTTTAATTACTCTATTGTTTATATTTATTTTCCCTAGAAAAAACTGAATATTTGAAATAATTTCATTACAAGGTCAACTTATTAGGGGTGTATCTTTCAAGTGCATATTTAAGGTTGTCGATTGGAGATGGGTTACCTCACCCATCACTTGTAAAATAGGCAATTAACTGTAAAAAAATTTCGATTCTGCATTAAAAAGATAATATAATGTGTATTATATAGATATATATAAAAACATCTGTTTCGCACCCTTCCTCCTATAGATAAAGGTCGAATACACTATTGGTGTCTTTATGATGAAAATATTTTGAAATGTTGAATACACTGAAAATAAATAAATTTTTAAAAGTGAATATACGAATAGTACACAGCAATACAGTGGGTAGGTACATAATAATAATGTACTATAATATTATTATATCGTAGTTCATACCACAGTAGAAAAATATTATCTTATTATACCAATAGGCATTAGGTCGAACTATAAAATATAAATAATTAAATATACGTATTAACCGGTGATATTTTTAAAAAAAGGAGTACAATTTCATGTACTTAACAATATTGTTAAGGACCCTAGGACAATGCAATAAAAAAGAGTACTGCCCTACGAAAATAAGTACGTCTGGTCACTATACCTATAATACACAAATAAGAGTAGAGTGAGTGTGGAATAGAAGGGCTCAATGTACGTGACAAATTAAACTTGTAAGGCCAACGTACGTGAAATTTACCCAAAAAGGGAACTAAAAAAAACTGGCCTCCTCCTCAACCGGTCTCGGGAGCTAAATGACAGTGCAGTGTACTCACGAGAACTGATGGAGAAAAAAGACCCCCCAAGTTTATTTCGCGAAGGCTTATACAACCTCGTACGTTATCCCCACCTAGTTGTAAGGAAAACGTAAAAAAAAAAACTGGAAAGCAGGGACTGGAACCGACCCGAAAAGAATCTGTCCTAGAACCGGAACCGTTAAAAATGTTGGGAACCGAATCCTTTATTTTTTTTAAATAAAGAACCGGAACCTATGAATAATAAAGGTTCTTTCTTATCGGTTCCAAAATATAATTTTCATATATAAAATTTTTTATAAAATAGCAACTCAACTTGTGATGTTATTGTAATTCAATCTATTATTATAATAATTCTAATATAAACCCATCGGTATTTTCGTAGTATGCGTATCAATATGTTAATTTTGAAAACGTAAATACGACCTTTTCTATAAAAGTTACCACAATAATATAATTTATAATACCTACTACCAATACTTACGGTGTACACTATTCTAATATTATTTTTATTTATTTATTATGGTCAAAATATTACTACTAGGTATTAATGAAATATTTGTATGTAATTTAATATTATATTTGAAACTGATGAGAATAGGAATTAAACGGGAAACCGAAACCACGTGTTTCATTTAAATAATAACCGGTACTGAATCAGAACCGTTAAATTTTTCCACTGAAAACCGGAACCGGAACCAGTATCGATATAATCAAAATGTTTCAGTGCCTGTCGGAAAGGGTAATTTTATTTAAATATACGTATACGTAGAAATTGTTTTGTGCGTGGCAGTTTTTTTTTATTTCGAAATTACAGCTATTGAATCAGTGCGAGATATGCTATCGTGTCTGTATGCCTACGGTATATTGTACACGCGATCGAGTTCTCCGTCTTCTAAAATTTTTAACGAAACAAGCAACTATACACGTTACATTCAATATATTAATACATGTATATAATAGTATATAGACACCAAGGTGATATTGTTTTGACGTTACGTTTTCTGGATGGTTTACTATACACATCGCATAATATTACAGGCACGGTGACCGATTCGACCTCGAACGTTTTAGAGACATCCCAGTAATTATACGATGAAACGTAGAAATAAAAAAAAAATAAAATCATTATTAGGATATTGGCGACTTCAAACGCATAGTGGTGGGTCCACTATCACACCCTGCCGCCGCCAATATGGCGTCCGTCCCTGTCCGCGTAATCGTGCCCTCGCGTCTGCATAGCACTCGGTGTACATGTTTTCGCGTATAAATGGAGATTGAAAAGGCCTCGGGCTCAAAGTTGCTGCGTCAGATAATATACATATATATACGCGACGACAGCGGCGGCGGTATATTATAAACCGTTGTCATGAAATGATTTATTACTCGGGTTTTGATCCATTCCCCCCCCCTCACCGTTATGTACTTCTCGTCCTCCCGGGGCCGTCGGTGGTCCACATATATACATTTACATATACATACATATAAACATTATATATGTACACACACACACGTACACGCACACACGTACACTTTTGTGAATTAATCAACTGGAAAATTCACAACTTCAACTTTGAATGGCCACCACTATATATATATATAGATATAGAAGGACCAAGGGTGTATATATATTGTATAGTTTCATGTACATGGTATATGTATATATATATATATATATATACGTATACATATATACACATACATATATAATATATAGATTTTAAGGAACGTACCACGCGTATATAAGGGATGCGAAAAAAAACCACGCCATTTTTTTTTTCTTTTCCACGATTTTCTTTCTTCTTTTTTTTTTTTTCACCACTATACGCACCGCTCGCACATAATAATATACTGCACACAATAACGCGTAGTCGCTCGACCGTCCCCACTGTCTCGCGCCCGAACCCCGATAAACATTCGTTTACTGTACTATAATGTATACAAAATGAAAGGTTTCGGTTTTGTCAAAGGCCATCGATCGACGCGAAAAAAAAAATTCTCGACCTACGTCCATGTTACACGTGTATTTTACACGGCCGCCGTGGGCGAAAAGTTTTGGCGAACGCGAGAACGTATATACTCGTAAACACTTGTAAACACCGCGTGTATAGATGGACATTTTTGAACCGGCAACAGACAAGTTAGATAATTGAAGAAATGTCATAACGTATGATTATTTTACCGTTTGCAAAATTCCATGTATAATTTATATAGGTAATATAATGTCGTCAATGTCGAACTATATAGTGAAATGTTTGTTATCATTTTCCCCGTGCATATGCACTCAGATTTTCTCCCACCACATTGAGTTACGAACAGGGCTTAAATTTAAAATGTACAAATTGTTTAACGTTATTTTGTAAATTTAAACGTTTTTCATTTTTCATGTTTAATGTTATACATTTTTTCCGTTTATAGGTTTTTGTCGTATTACTGATAATCAGTGATGTTTTTGACACAATTATAATACGGAAACCCAAACAAAAATATAAATAAACAGATTATGATAAAAAATATTGATAAAATATTGTTGAAAATAACAATATACATATAGTAGATAGTATATATTATTATGTATACCTACTAAATAAATCATTTTTATGAATATTAAGTAATATTAAAAAATAAAATATGCTATATATAAATATAACGATACTGTTAACGTTTAATCGTTATTGGCTTAACACATATTATATTTAATATTTAGGAAGAATTTTCCGTTTTTCACGTAATATTATTAAAACGGTTCTAATAACGTCTTTAAGCTCTGATTACAAATATTTAAACGTGTATATATTATTACGCATTATTATATTTTAATGGCCATTTCTGAGATGACAGTATAACGACGGTCGTAGAAAAGTTGATATATTGTGTTGTTCGATATTCTCTCGAGGATTTATTTATCAGATCAAAAACATCGGTGTTGAATGGTCGGAAATATAACAAATGGGAAAATTAGAGGGTGTTGGTAAATTTAAAAAGGGCAAAACATTTAACGAAGGTCATTTTGTTTGAGAATTTCACGGATTCCTTTGAATAGAACACCGCATTATTTCTACAAGTGTATATAATTATAGTAATTCAATAAAACTAAAACATAACGATCAAATTATGATATGTAGACGCCAAAAAATACAATACTTGTTTGAAAATAATATAATAGTATAGATAATAATATAAAGTATATATAATAATATAAAGTAAGATAATAATATAATCTATTTTTAAAAAGATAAAGAAAAATTACTCAAAAAAGTAAATACAAGTCATACATTATACGTACTCGTATATATATATTTTTACTGTGGTATATACAGCTGTATTATATATTCATCAACATAAGATAGCGAAGTGTATATGGCATACGATTATAGTCATGGGTGTAGCAAGTTCGATCCTTAGTTCCGAAAATAAAATTTGTTACGTATTTTTAATCGACTCCCACTATGGATGGACATCAAAATTGTGGGCCCTTCATCCGTAGAAACTAAAAAATTTGGAATTTATACAATTTTAATTGGTTTCCGTATGATTCACGGTGGTCTCCAAATATGATTCCACGAGACAAACATTTGTTATGCAAGGTGACCCTATTGGGTTTCTATTAGTATTCTATACTGTCCCTAAAAAGAATCCTGTACTTTCTCTGAGGAATTATTAGGGAAGTAATGGCAGGCTTTATAGAGTTAAATGAATTTGTTAAATAACTATATTTTGTTCTTCCGAATTTTTTTTTTTTTTTTAATCTCAAAAGAAATATAATGTTTAATGTCTAATGGAAGCGTATTATAAAGTTGTGGGCCTATATATAAGAAAAAAGATAGTGTTTGTTTTCTATGCATAAGTGGTACACTTATTATATTTTTTACAAGTTTTAAGTATACACATTTTAAGAGATAGATATGATGTTATTTTTGATGACGTAAAGTACAGAAACTTTAATAAAGAATAATTTTTCTACTGGTAATACATTTATATCTTAATAATGATATTCTGTGTGGTACATATAGTTCTCATTATTTTAAAATGAATATTATTTTTGTATTTATTTGGTATATAGTTGTATCGTAGGCACCTCCCAAAATTGAAATACCATAATTAATAATGGGTTCTACCTATGCTTGATATACTACTCTAATGTTCTTATTTTATAAAATATCAACTAGGTTTTTGAATAAATAATTTTTTTAGTTTATTTGTTACTAATTTTATATGGTAAATCCCATTTAGGATTGTGGTACATCATACATACCTAAATATTTACAGGTCTTAACCTTTTATCGAAGTTCAACATTTACACGAGTTCTGATTTAAATATTAATTACCATGTATGTATATACAAACTTGTTATATATAGAAGATTGTAATTTATTATATAATTTGATAAAATATAAGTTTTTTGTAAGTTAAGGAGTCGATTATTTGCACATAGCCATATTCAAATTGTTCAGTTTGTCCTGTAGATACCTGTTTAAAAACCTCATCCCAAGAGCTGTCATCAGGCACAAATTAAGCCTGGGGAAGAGAGGCAATGGAGCGATATCTTAGTTATTATCTTAGGCTGGTATAATACATTTAGCTAATAAAAATTATTAATTTGATCTAGTGGATCAAAATGACCGGTTGAATGTTTGAAATTAGGTTAAAACCCAACTAAACCTAATAGGTATAGGTTGCATGAAACAAAAAATTGGTTTTAATTATAGATCTATTTAACACATTTTGAAAAAAATTTTCAAGTGGTATACTCTAACTAATATTTTGATTATCACACCTTCTACCTCCCTCTGTAAAATGTAGAAGGAGATAAAAACACCAAAATTCGTAGTTTTAGAAAATCTCGATAAATATTATTATTACGACAAAATATTTTGACTAAAATTATTCATCATATATTTTATCAAAATTTTGAGTATTACATATTATAGTACAGGTATATTTTTTAGGTCAGAATAGGAGTCCAAAATCTTTCTTGTTAAAAGGAAAAATATTGTTTAGGGGTACTTTTTTTGGTCTATACCAGTTTACATCAACTTAAGTTACAACATATCCAACTTGTAAATATTTATAACATTTTAGGTAGAAGAAGTCGAGTAGATATTTTCAAATACAGTTTTCTGGCAGAAAATTTATTCTAGTTGCAACTTTAAACATTTTTCGGTTTTCTCAGTAGTTTTTATAAATGTAAAGAAAAACTACCAAAAATAACGGGAAAATTTTATAAATTGTATATTATAAACGTAGTTTAAAACTGTTTTTTAAATGTAATTATTTATCTTTGCTTTTAAATCTAAAATAATAATAATTAATAATATTATAATACAATATTATGTTCGAAAATCCAAGGGATGATGGACAAACTTTTACCATCTGTATTCTCCATTCAGGTATTAAGTATTTTATAGTTAATTAATTTTAGTTGGTACGTTAAAGAGGTTCATTTTCGATTTTCCCAATAGTTTTCTTAAGCGTTATGAAAAATTAGCCAAAATAAATGAAAATGATTAAAAATTCAAAAATGATGTTAGAAATTTTAAATTTATACTAAATATTTATTATATCGACAATTAACGTGGTAAAATTAAAAAAAAGTTTGAACCACTTTCCAGTAATTAAAAAAAAAAAAAATTTAACATTGATTTTTTTTTTATATAATATGTATACCTACGTTTTTTTTCGAGAAGGTGTTATCGGGTAAAGAGCTTTTTGTTGGAAATGGAAACTGTAGGCTGGTCAAAATTCTCCAGCCTGGTACGCGATATCTCTTCAATCCAGCGTTGGTTGCTATCAACAATTGTATCATCTGCATAACAAACTAGTTTACCATAGGTATATATTTGCTTTCTAAATTAAATAGAGTAGTCTCTTAAGGCACACCACATATTATTAAAGTTTCTTGACTAAATGATTTATTTATTTGAACACGTTGTTTTGTATTTGGTAAATATGATCTTAATAAATTTTAGGCTGGTTCTTTAATACCGAATTTGTTAAATTTTTGTAACATGATTATATGGAAAATAATATAAAATGCCTTTGTTAAATTTAAATAAACAGAAACGTATTTTTTTTGGTTTTAAAAAAATTATATTCGTAACATGAAATTGTTGAAAAAGCTTATTCTGTATTTTCACCATGTCTGAAACCAAATTGTGTATCGGATAATAATTAATTAGTTTCAAGGTATACCAATTTACTAATTTGTATTTATTATTTTTTTTTTTTTAAAGGATTTTTACAATATTTAATATTTGAAATATTGGGCTATAATTTTCCATGTTAGGCATGTCCCCTTTTTTTTATTTGTGTGTGAAATTTCAATACCATCTGGGATTGTAGAATTTCAAATGGCCAAATTATAAATGTGACATAATGGTCTAACTTTATATTTCATTTGAGTATTTTCACATTAATTCTATCTAATCCAGATGAAAATTTTCTTTAGTGCATTAATTGGCTTTATGATTGATTCGTCATTTAAAACTAAATTTACCAAAGAAAATACTGCATTATTAAATTTTGTTTCATTAGTTATTATACTGTATATATTAAGCAACAATTTTCTCGTATGTTTTATTTTGTATAATAGGTATATGTTTTGTGCTTCACTTGTAAAATATTCATTAAAGTAATCAGATATTATTTTTGATTTGTCTAAAGTATGTTATTTTTAACCATTTTCTATAAATAGTCTATAAATAGGGTAACTTAGTGGTTGAACGAATTTTCATATTACTAATTAGTTTCTGATTTATTTTATAATCACTTTCGTCTGTATCTAATTCAGATATATAATAATTTATTTTTGCTATTTATATCTTGTTAATATTCTTATATTTTACACAGTATTTTTTAATCTAATGTTTATTTCTGGTAAGTGTAGTTTATCTCTAATACGAATTGACAAAATAATCGCAGTGGTTATATATATTCTTAGTTTTTGATGAAATATATTTTTCTTAAGAGCAGTTGTTAGTTTTATTTTTTAAAATATTAAAAAAGTTGTTAGTGGAAAAATGTACATGTGTGTCTAACAATGGTATATAATGTAATGGAATATAAAACGTAATAATGTTTTGTAAATAAATGATTAATAATAATGTTATTAAGTACAATATAGTTAAACCCCAAAAATAATTAACTAAATATAGTATAAAGATTAAAGCCATGATTATATGTAGTAATGCAATGTTCTTAAATAATTTATGAAAAACAAAGACAATCATGGATATTATTTGAGATTTTTCGGCCATTTCATTCTCTTTACAGAAAATTTTACCATTTCTCTAAAACGATAACCAAGGTATTTCGCCTTTGACCAAATCTTCTAAAACAGCTTCCTATTATACGCTTTCAAATGTTCATTAATGTATATTTTTGACCCCCTAAATCCAGTTTTCCCCGCTTCTTTAAAAACTTATTACGTTTTCATTTGAATAAAAATTCTACAACTATCTGAGAAGTTTTCATATATTTTAAATTCCAGAGTTTTAACTACAGATTATTTTTCTTACAATGTATTTTCCAGCTCAAGTATTTGATTATTCTTGTAAGTGTTTCGTTAGTGGATACTGGGTTTTCGATTATTTTTTTTATCTCCCAATAATTGCTTTGATATCAAGTTCGGTAATTTTTGCATCATTATTATCCTTTGACTGAGAATTTGTTTTGATCGGAGTACTTGTTTAAGTTGTTTGGTACATTGTTCACAATTAAATGAAATGCCTTTAAATCTCATAAAGTCTAGACTTTCCCTATTTAGATTATCATATTTCATACGATGTACGTCTTTACAACTTGTACATTGAGTACTGGTTTCATTTCGTGAAATTGCCGATTTGCACTTTGGGCACAGTGCCATATTATTTAAAAAATATCAATAAAATAATATTAATTTATATGATGAATAATAATCAAACGAAACTGAAATGTTATTAAAATTTTTAACTTTAAAAATCCAAAAACAAAGTATTAAATAATTATTTTAATCTATTTAATATATTTAATCAAATGTATATAATAATAAAGAAAATATGTAAATAGATCATGATTAATTAAATAATAGCTATTGTATTTTAATTTTAAATCTATTTATTAAGAGGATGTCAGCACGGCCATTTTTAAGGGGTTCTATAAAGGCAATTTTTCGAAAAAAGAAAATATAACAATTGAACAATTTTTGAAGTGACTAATAATTGGCCTCATTACTATATAATTTTTTATTATGGTTGTTTTTTATGAATTAAAACATTTTATTGAAAATATTACTTTTGTATTTCTCATTTTTAACAACTTAAAAATATTTTAGAAACATGAAAAAAAAAAACAAATGATAAAAAACAAAATTATCTAGTGCCCTATAGAGCTGTTTTTCGATATGTGTATTTAAACATGTTTTATGAATTGTGAAAAACTCAATTTTTTAAGAATTTTTAAAAACTATAATAACTCTTAAAAAAACAAAATATTGTAAAAAAGCTCCATAAAGTACTAGATAATGTTGTTATCTATAATTTGTTTTTCGTTTCATATTTCTAAGATATTTGTAAGTTGTTAAAAATGAGTAATGCTAACATGAGTTTTTCATTGAAAATTTTTTACGCTGACATTCTCTTAATGAATACATATTATCAAAAAGTCATCCAGGTACAGGTGGTAGAAGTGTTGACCCGTCATCCCTTCAGTCCTCTGATAGGATAGAGTATTTTTTTATTTTAATTTTGAAAGCCAAAAAAATTATTTCATTCAAACACAATATCCTGAATAAAGTTTGGTAAAATATTATTTTCTGATTTGTAACTATTTTTCATTATCGGTAGATTTCCTTTACGTTTAAGAAAACTACTGAGAAAATCGGAAATTGATCTTTTAAATAATCAACTATAATACATTTTCTATCAGGAAGCTCTTTACCCAAAAAACTCCTACTTAACTCCTTATATCTGAAAATTTTTTGGTATATATATATTACATAAAAAATACATTTCAAAATTTTAATACATTAGTGAAAAGTGATCAAAAAGTTTTAAAATTGTATTGCACCAATACAGTGCTAAAATAAATATTGGAAAAATGTCATATTATTGACACTTATTATCTGATCTATAGACTATAAAAATTATCTGTATTTTTCCTAAAAAACTACTGAGAAAATCGAAAACTTATTGACCTTTTTAATGTCCCATTTAACAGGGTCCCGTATTATGCGGGATTGTTTCATATTTCAACTTGATGTTTCGTTGTTCAGACAAACTACTAGTGGGGCGCTTACTGTTTCATTTTTGTTCTGTATTTTGTAAATTTTGTGGAAAAATGACTTTTTTTTACTAATTTTTCCGTTTACCATATTCTATAGTATTTAGAATAAACTATATTTGTTTCATTCATTATGAATAGTTAAGTGTGGTTCTTATTTTCCATAAATTTCTTACCGGATTGTTAAAAAAATTGCTGGGATTAGTACTCCGTGACCAAAATGTAACAAATTTCTTCCAACTTTTCCAACAAATTTGTTGGTTATATGTTTTTAACATGTCGTGACATTTTTAAACTCCCAATTGAGTTATGAATTTAAAATGTATGGTTACATAAAATTGAGACTAGTTTGAAACGATACGATCATTATTTAAATTTGTAGGTGTCATGAGGATAAATTTTAAGGTTCCTAGGAGTTACTGACCTCTTATAAAGTACAGTTATTTAAACCCGCCTACCGATATTTCGTACAATTGCACATTTCGATAGTCTGTATATCGATAAAATGTGGAGAAGTTTACACTATTTTTCAGAGCATTCACCACTGAATTTCAATCTCTAATCAGTTAACAGTTAATACTTTATCCATGGAGAATATATTACCATTCCTCCAACCAAGATTTGTATAATATAGGTATTTGAAGTAAGTTTATCCAAAAATAAATTAAAAGTAAACAATGGATATTGATATATTAGATATTAAATATCTAATTGTTGTTTCTTCAAATTTTATATAATAACTTCCTGAAATTCGTGGCTATTTCTGACTAGTTATAACTTGTAATCTGTAAGACAATTGATGTCAAGTACACATATGGAATGAACGAAGGTTCGGTCCATTCTGTACATCTAGCTGACTTCAATGATCTTGAAATGATTTTTCGAAAATTAACCTAGAATACGCATAAATGACGAGTAAAACGTATAGCGGGTATAATGTGACAAAATCACATGTTTCTCAAATTAATGTAAACAGAGCGTAGACTGCGAGCAGTTATAACAAAATTATCGTAGTATATCAATATCATCAGTGTTTGAACATTAAAACAATTACCAAGTACCTTTATGCATGTGTGACGAGTGACGTTTAGACACGCTATTAATAACGCAATACTGCAAGTTTCTCGAAAATGATTGTTGTTGCCGTGAGCATTCGAACCCGACAATAATTATTCATCTACCAACTCGCGAACGACAGTCGTCATCGGAAATTTGTCGGCTCCTCTGGGGAAGGACGTATAGTCGTACCACCGGCGGACTTCGGCGTTCCGGCGGCAACTTTCTGGTCACAGACGCACTCGCCGCCCGTAAGACCTAAAAGACCATTACGATAATTTATATCTGTCATGTTATATAAAATTGGTTTTTTTTCTGCACTTCAGATATTATAATTTCTACTTTGAAATCCGTGATTAACTAATTTTAAGTAGGTATTAAACAATACAAAAAAAAAAATTTAAAAAATCGCCAATTTTCAAGTCGGACATCTAGAGCGAAATTACCTCAGCCGCTAAAATCGCCCGTGTCAGAAACGAACATTTTTGTTTCGGCGCGAGCGATAATATTGTTATCGCCCGCTCGCCCGCCCACACGCAAAATCGCTTTCAGCTAGGACACGGCGTAAATGTCTTCGCCCGCAGGATTATATGACACAGAATATACATGTAGTCATAATACGTCATATAGTGTATAATAAATGAGTACCTATCATAACATCCGCTATACTATAGGTTCGGAGGACGTATGGTAAATTATTATTATTTATCGCTGCGAAATTACAGTAAATCGCATTATTTGTCGCTGCGAAACGCCAGATCGTCGATCCGTCGCGGCCAGGTGTGCACTGTGCAGCACGCGCCGAATTAAACACTCGTATACGATACGTACCTATAAATTAGATCGAACGGATCCTATAAGCAAACGCGACAAAGTTTCGTGCCAATCGGTTATTTTGTGGTTAGGTTAGGTTAGAAACACGCGCGTCGCTCACACCGGACGCATGGCGAAAGTTTGATGATGTATTTTGGATTCGTTAGGTTTTCGAAATATCTGTCTACGTTGTGGCGTTCACATACATTTCTCACGGGAGTAGATCAAAATCCTATGAGACACTATCTGACATCTGTGACGATGTGACACGGATAAAGCCACCTGGACCCTCCTTATTCACAAGTATCCAATCAGTTCACGAAAAACAAAAAAATCGTAAAAATGACTAATAAACGTATCGCGTTGAATATAGATAAATTAAAGTTTACTCATCGTAATACACTTCAATATCACGCGGTTTGAATGTTTTTTATTTTTATTTTTATGTCAGACACGACATCAGGAAATTTTCACCAAAATTGTATTATTGTTGAACGTTGGTCACACAAATATTTCCCGTCAAATAATTTCTGGTAAAATATATTTTAAGATGACGCAGCAACACACCATTTTAAAGAGGTTCTGTGTACCTTGGTTTTAATAAAAATAAAAATCTATTAATTTTAAAATATAAACACGCAATAGATACCATTTTTTTATTATTGTGTAATCACGATATTTGCTGATAAAACCGTTTTACAAGAAAAATGTTTTCTTGGGCCATAGTCATAATTAAGAAACCAAATTTGTACACAGTATAGAAGACCCAGTGCTGATAAAATTTGTGTGGGCTTTTAAAGTTAACCCATTTAAATTGTTATTTATTTTACTGAAAAAGAGTATGCTTCGAGTTTCCCGACGTTAATTTTAAATTAAATATAGTTATACTTTAATAGATATAAAAATATAAATATGTTTGTTATGAAATATATTAATATGTAAAAAATACTTAGAATTTTTTTATGAATAAAATTTATTCATCAAAATTTTTTTCATATTTTTGCTATTATTCACATTTTTTTATAATTATATATTTCAGATAAAGTTAAAACACAAATTTAAACGATGTTCTATTATTAGAAAAATTCACAATAATAATTTTAGACATTTTTTGGAGCTCAAATTTCGAGTTCGACTTGAAATTTGTACAAACATCAAACACATTTACAACCTCCATCCCTAAATCATAGTAATAATAGATATTATAAACAATTTAAGTTTCTATAGGAGTATTTCAGTGTTGCATTATCTTTTTGAAAATATTTTATATTAAGTGATAAGATTGTTATTTTTTATTGTCTATGGTATATACCAGTCCGACACTTATTGATTTCAAAACATGATTCTAAGCGATATTTCCACCTTTATTAAAATGTATTTTATAGATTCCAGGAGAATCGATAGGAATGTATTAATTATTGAGAATAAGTACTTATTACCATTTTCTAGAGCCATTAAAAATATCTTACTCGTATTAGGTATATTACATTATTGTATTTCCAATGATAATTTGAAATTGTAAACTATATATAATTATAGACCCTCTCCTCCCGATTCATTATTCCATTAACGTCATAGTTCATGAATCATGATAATATTATTACCTAGTTATACCTACTATTGAATTAATAAAACATTATACCTACGTTTATATTGTAAGCTTCAACTATCTATACTAAGATTGAAAAAATAAATGAAATTAAACAATGTCGTGATCTCGTTATTTTATTATTTCATAATGAATACCATATACTATATATGTAATATAGGTCTGGATGATTTAAAAATATATAAAACAAATTTTATAATGAACGACATTTATTATTATAAATATTTTAAAACACTATAATACAATTTATACATCGAAAAATGCGTAATTTTGGTCTGCATTTAGTCATGCACTCAGATTTTATATAGCGCCATCTGTTGGACGTTATTGAATCTCAAGTGACATAATATAAATGGGAAATAATTTTCCACTGCCCATTAGAGAGTCATTTCTGTTTTCAATTATGATACATTTTCATATTTTTGAAACGGTATTATTCTCGATAAATTGAATAACTGATTATTCTAATTGAAAATGTATGTTTTCGCGCGTTATATTTGTATAAAACTAAATGTATGTCATTAATGGTTTTTATGTTATCGATGTTTTTAAATAGTTATAATTTACCGATTTTATTATTGAGTCGTTTTTATTTTATTTTTTAAAATATTTAGATACCCGTAAAAGCTTCAAAGTAAAAGTAAACATAATCTTCAATATGTATAGATTCAGAAATCACAACATAAATATAATCACATAATATTGATTTAGATTTTAGCTCAACAAAGGGATTAAGTACTTTAACTTTATTATTTAAACCGCAGTAACGTTATTATAGTAGTACGTGTGCGTCTAAAAAAGTATTCCTCTGGAGGACTTGTGTTTTTCGTATATTTATTTTTGCCTAATAACTTATGATAATTAAATTACATACATAATTGTATATATTAAAGTTTGTATAGAATAATGATACTTTTATGAAATAAATCAATCATTTTATGAAATTATTATATTCGTGTAAAATATTTACCCCACGCGACCAGTCTGAAATCGTGACTGAAATCGGTGTCTGAAATCACATGGTCTACTAAAGCCTACGGAAAATGTATAGGTATGAAGAATGAAAATTCAATGATTTCAAAATGATAAAATAGGTAACGTTTTAAATGTAATTTATAAATGGTTTTATGTCACTATAGGTATGTCAATAGATATACGTTTTATATTGCTGCGTACAATCACGATATTTGTTAAAAAATATTAGTGATAAACTGATATAGGCCCGAGAGGGTGTGAAGGCAAGTCGGTATAGGCAAATTAGTGAAAAATTCGATGACCTTTTTTCGCTTATTAACTTTTTTTTTTTGGAGACACCATCTTATAAATATTTTTTCGGGAGACCTCGACCTTACATGTGCCACAGCCTACAGCTCATTCTCAACATTTCACTTGAAATAAATGTGTTTAGATTTTTGGAATTATAACGAAAGCATGCGCATCACCGTCGAAAAATCCGGTTGACACGATGAGAAAATAAAAAATTTTTTTTTAATTTGGGCGATATTTTGCCTACTACCTATAATAGTAGAGAGTACGCGGGAACCGGCCGTTTTCAGTGGTGGGTATATATAATAATGCGAAGGTATTCTTGTTATTTTTAAGCGTTATGGCGTATATAAGCTATTACGGCTTGTAATGTGTTTTTTGAAAATAGGATTTTGATCGTTTTACATTGTGAGCCGTAAACGAAAATTAAAAATGCGGAGGTCGCAGTCGTATAAAACCCACTATAATATTGGTATATATACATAACAACGATTATAATACAAAAGTTTTATATCCGGCAATAAAGACGTAGACACAGCATCTATGGATTAACGTCGGAAACCTATAGTGGATTTAATTTACTGATATGCGTATACTTACAGTCGCATCAAATATACCACCCACTGGCGACCGAGTGATTGTATAATATGTATATAGTATTAGTACACGTACTGTAAAATATGTTTGTAATTCGTTTGCATATATAATATAGTGTTACCTATTATTATTCGTAGGGAGCGGAACTGTATACGTCCTAAAAATACTACTTATACTAAGTTAGGTATTGTGCGTTAAATTAAAAATACTATTATATAAAACGTATAAAAAAAAAAACACCATATTATTTTTTATCCGTATTTATACGCTAGTTATAGGTACGTAAGTACGTTTATTTCAGAGCCGATACATCGAAATGCAGACTATATATATATTGTAAAGCGTATTCCAATAAACGCGTTCAAATACATTTTTTTGTATTCGAATACAATTCGAATCGCATATTATATATTATATATATTTCAAATCAAATCTACTATTCTGAATAATTTTCAGATACCTAGTACAATATACGTATTCTGAATACTGGCGTATTTTTAATCGCCTAAAAATACATTTTCCCTCCTCGAACACAAATAATAACAACTTTCAATTATTTCTAATAGAAATATATTATTTTCATATTTATTGAAAAATTTAAACAAATTTGTAAACATTACCTATACCTATAGATAAACATCAGACTATAAAAACAAACTAACGAAAACAGTATAGGTACTACTAATTATTAATTATTAACTAATTGTTAATCGTAATATTATATAGAAGGTAAAATCTATTACTGTATAATATTATTATTTTTATTAATTATTGAATAAATAATTAGCATAAAGCAAATCCTCATGCACGTTACGTCATCAATTAAAAAAATTTAATATACTTACTGAATAAAATATAAACTAATAATAGTAATTTTAGTAGTATAGTAAGTAATTATACGAGTCATCTGACGTCTAGTTCCAAATAATAATTAAAAAGATATATTTTTGAACTTGTTAGAAAATAAAATAAATGTATTTCTAATGAATAACAAATTTAGATATTTTTTTAAAAAACTATTTGCAATTAAACGCCAGGTGACTCATATAGGTATATAATATATAAACACAAAAAAAGTATAGGTACATGATATTATTGTATAGATACCTAATCATTTTGCGTGTTAATGTAAATAATGGAAAAGTCATAGATACAAGGTAGGTACCTCTATATGATAAACAACGATTAATAAATTTAAAATTAATGGAATACTTTTCAAAAGTATTCAAATAAATTTCCGAATATATTTTTTGAAAAGTACCTGAATACTCGTGTATTCTGAATAATTTTTCACCCATTTATTCGAATATGTATAGGTATTCAGAGCACAAAATAAAAATATTCTTTACAAGTTTGCAATAATTATATACAGTACACATTTATACCTATATTAAATTTCAAAAATGTGAATAATAGCTGTGGGGATGGTGCTGCAAAATCTCTATCAAAATGTCATTGGGTCGTATTATCTCAATATTTTAGTTTACAGACTATATGATAAATTATTATGAATGTAATTAATGTAACAAATCTAATTGATAACTAATTTTTTTTTGGGATATTTGCAATAGTAAGTGGTGTGCAGCATTTTAAGAGAGGAAGAAAGTAATTAAACTTTAAAGTAGATATATAAAACATTTTTTATATAAGTTAATTATACATACAAGTTAAATATATAACATGTGTAGGTAACAACAATTATAAATAATATGCGAATTCCTATAGACATACATTATAGATACACTTCCAAATTATAATGGTATAATATGGATATGGACTATACCTATGACAGTATAAAAGAATCAGAATGGACACTGATAAGAATTTATACGGGCAGCAAAGGGCAGCGTAAAAATCTGTCGCCATGTTTTCGGATGCGATTTTATCATTTTTTTATACTGTGTGTATACCTGTGTTTATACTACAGATATAATCCGACTTACTGATATCACAGAATATTCTGTGATAGTACTGATAGTGTCTATTATGGTATACAAACAACTGAATATTCTATGGTATGAATAATGATAAAATCGCATCCGAAAACATGAAGACTGATTTACAGATTTCGGCTTAGTGTCCATCCCCTGATACCTATCTATTATCGCCATATAAATATGGTGAGTGATTGAACATAGATATTTTTATTTTTCATTTTTGAAAGTTGAACGATATCGATTGGTCAAATTAAGTATATATTTTATTTATTTTACTAAGTATTAAGTATCTATTTATTTTATTTTTATCATTACATTATGGTGTATGCATAAAATACAAACATCAGAAATATTCATTACCGATATTTTTGAAAAAATATTTAAAGTATTTTAACGGTCTTATTAAACTCTCGAAGTCTTGACATCGACTAATTGAAAAAGAAGAACGTTGGTCATTGTCTGCACGTAGTGATTTATTCCGCTGGAATATTTATTTTTACATATAATTCGATATTTTATTTATATAGTTTTATGCCTACATCCATAGTAAGTACCATCACTTTGTATTACATAAACATAGCTATGTGCAGTAACATGATTTTGTAATATTGGGGAAAGATCAATAAAGTAAATATAATGATTGTCTTAAAAAAAAATAAGCTCCACTCAAACGTATTCTCCGGCCGATTTAACCCTTGAAATCTGTTTTACACAGTACACACCTACTCATAATTATTAAATATTACTTAGTACGCTATAGTTTATGTTTATATTTAATAATATCTACCAATATAAAGCTATAACAAATTAATTTACATTAAATAAAAAACAATCGTTTTTAAAATGATACACTTCAGTACCTACTTAACTCTAGATTCACGATATACCATATATTATTATAGTTACTATACCTGCACAAGGGTTGCCTATGAATTTTTCTTTTTGAAGAAATGTGATTTTAAATGAGCAATTTTTTTTTTTAATTTTTGCATTTCAATTCTATAAGGCACTATTTTGATTTTTCGACAACATAAAAAAATGAGGAGATCTGAACCCCCCCCCCACATCCTCAAGAAATATATGGAAGCCCATAAGTTCAGTGTAGCAGGAATAATATTTATGTGTCTCTTACTATGTATTAGTCTATGGGAAAATCATATTTTTATTTGGTCGATATCTTCATATCTATTTTCTTTGCTCGATGCCCACGCACATACTCCGTGGCCAACCACCGTTTGACGCCATTATACTCAACGATTCGTTGATACGATTTTCTTTCATCCATTGTGTAGGAATAAATATGACACGATAAATTTTTTCTTTTTTGTTAAATCATATTTCTTTTTCATTTTCTTTGTTTTAATAAATATCGTTTCCTTTTTAGTTTTGGGTTTTCTGTAGTTTTATTATTGATTAAAATATTTTTATAAAAAATTTACCATATCAATCCTAATTACCTACTGTGACATTATGAGCATGGTTTAACACATTTTAAAGAAATATAATATTGTCATTGTTTTATAAATTCTAATATAAGCCACAATTGCCTATATCATGTTCGTGTTTTTGAAATCGGAAATTTCGATAATGGAGATTTATGATGGAATTAATATTATTCAAGTAGGTAGGTATAATAGAAATAAATAAAAGTTCTATAATAATAATATAGGTACTTACCTATTTTATACAAAAATATAAACGTAAAACATAGTTATCATTATATTATAATAGGTATAAAAGGTAAGTACCTACCTACCTATATACATTATTTATTACAGATAGGTACACCACGTTAGTCAAACTAAAAAATAAATAAATTACAATAATAATTGACTAAATTATCACTAAAAAATCAATACACGTCTACTATTATAATAAGACTAATATGGTGGAATTTGAGCACATAACTTTAAGGGACATAAATACTACTGTGAAATGTAAGTATAAAAAATTCATTTTATTTTGCAAAATTGTTTCTTATGTGGTACATAAAATGACAATGCACACGGAATTAGGTTTCTAAATATAAGTTTAGACACCTTATATTCCCATTGTGTCCGTCCGTAGTCCCTATATAATACATAATATAGTTACGATTGTTGATTTTATCATTACTAAGATGGTTATTATTTTTTTTATTATATGTTTGTCACATATACCTAGTTATGAAGAAAATTTTTGATTTGTTTATTAGAGAAATAGATATTATTAGTTTTGTTTTACATTTTTAGATTATTGTTTAAAATAGGTACGTTCAGAAACCTGGAATTTTGCACACTCTCAGAGTGGGCTTTCCTAATTTGTTTAGATTTATATAATTTGAGGAAAATATGATGTGTAATATTGATTTAAAAAAATGTTTGAATGTTGAATGGTATTCGACACTACACCTTAAAGTCGATGGGATTAGCTATATTATGTTTAATTCATATATACTTTTTCTTTTGAATTACCAACACACTCTCTTGTTATATGATCAACCCATTCTTTTGATATATAAAAAAATATATAAGGATTGAACAAAATGCGAACACTCTTCGTAAGTTATGCCGGATAGCCGGAGATTGTTTCGAGCAAGTGTTTTAAACTTTTATCATATTACATTTCAAAGTGAGTTTATAGTATATCACATTCCGAAAATGGTTCAGAGCGTATAAAGTTATATAAAGCTCAGTACCTACTTTAAAATGGTTATTTAGTGAACATATAAATATTCAATTGGAATTTAAATTAACTACAATTGTTTTCGTCTGACCAGTACGCTTAAAAATGCATAAAACTTAATTCAATTTGGACTGACTCTTTTTTATTAGGTATACATTTTTTTTATAAATTACAATTACGATTTCAAATGTATTTCAATGTAATTAAATATTGTAATATCTGCTATATCTATTATATAGATGTGTCTAATAAACACTGTATATTTTATTATAAAAATATATAGTATATATAATTATTTAGTCTGTGAATTCATAAAATTAATCATTTATTGTTAACGCAGAGAAAACAATTACATTGATAGTGCATTGTTTATATGTTTTTGTATTGATAAAATTAAAAGTAAACAAACAAATATTTGATTGATATTTTAATATTTATATTTTAATATTATGCACTAGACCATATTAATCTAACCAATTTTTTTTTTTTTTTTTTGCTTCATTATATTGCCGTCTAAAATAACTCAATAAATTGTTTAAAACCAGTGGAGTACGCAGGGGGAGCTAAGCTTTCTCATTGTTTGTATAATACTGTTATATTATGTATTTATAATAAAAGTACATTATAAATAAATTATAAGGTGTTCATGTTGAAACTTTGAAACTTGTTTTGTATAAACTTAAATTACAGGATAATGTAGTACTATTATAATATTATATTTTAAAACAAAAATAAACCATTGCATTTAAAAAGTGATTTTAAAATAAATCAAATTTTTAAAGTTCGATATAATATTATTTTTTGGTTTATAAAAATTTTCCATTATTTTTAAGTTTTCCTGTACACTCATAAAAATTACTAGGAAAATCAGAAAATTTCCTCTTCAAACTACTAACTAGAATACATTTGGAATCAGAAAGCTATTTTTTCGAAATCTCTTAATCGACTCCTATCCATAAAAGTGTAGAAGATAACGGGACACTGCAGCCACCTAAGTGGAAATTGAAATATCCACAACAATTTGCCACATATTATAATATATAATATAATAATGTACTTAGTAGGTACTTACGTTTCAGATTTTTAAAAGCAGTGTACCTAAGTATGATTTTTTGTAATTTACGTTGGGTAAATAATACTAGTACCTGGGTAATGTAAAAATGCATATTAGACTAAAGGTTTAAAACATGTAGTATAAATAATTGAATAAATTATGATATATTTACAAAAAAAAATGTGTAATTTAATTATTTTTATAAAAATTAAAAAAAAAAAATCTTATAATTTGGTATAAAATATATCAAATATTTTTATGACGTTAATATTATAGTAAATTTATAGTAAGTAATAGTTGGTAACATTTCAAGACTCTGGTATTATGACTTTTCGATTTATAACAAATTTTGGTCATTTTTATTCGGTAGTTTTCTTTTACTGTTAGGTAATATATTCTTATTATGATTACAAAGATAAAAAAATACTTCTTTAAAGTATCAAATAAAATTAATTTTATATTAAAATACAAAAACGTCTTTCACCCAAGAAGTTGTGCTCAGAAAAAATAAAAATAAATAGGTATCGATATTATGATTATAAAATCAGTAATAGATCCCTCATCCGATCCGCTCAAAATCTAAAATTTAACTAAAGGATCGCATATATTACTGAATCAAATAATAATTCAAGTCATCATGTAAAGTTATATTATATATACATTATACATATTATGTATATATGGCGAAAATATAGGGGGACCCGGGGCAAGACAGGACACCTAATATTTGGCCATTTGTAAAATGTTTAATTATTTACTAAAATTCTAAGTTTACATATTATATATAAGTTAAAGTTCTTAAATTTTAAACGGTTTCAATTTATGAGACATAGATTGCCTTATTTTAACAAAAAAATATAATCTAAACAAAAATTCCATATGTCCCATCTTACCCACACTATGGAGTAAAATGGAACAGCTAAATTAATAATTATCTATATCTGCCTATATTAAATCTCAATATTCATAATTAATATAAAAGCATACATATTAAAGTCTATTAATGTTTAATAAAATAGGCAACTTTCATTTTCAGTCTTTAAATTTTCAAGTATAATATGTCCTCCATTCTTTGGTAATTAATAATAGCTTAAAAATATGTATGATATTTGAAAAAAAAAAAATTTTTAATTTAAGCCGTGTAACTGAATATTTTATCAATTTGTAATATTATTAGGAAAACAAACCTATATGAAATTCTTCTTTATGGCCTTATTCACTCGATAAACATTAAGGTTTTGGAAGACTACCTCCTGGAAAGCGAACACCATTATCTACTACCGGAGGGATTTTTCCTAATTTTTACAATAATATATTATCCCGGATCCCAATATAAAAAACACAATGCATGAAACTTTCAAACATGTTTACAACACATTATATCGGATATAGATACGCTCTAAATCACGGTCTTAGATTATTATCTAAATTATCATAGTTCAGTCTCAATTTAAATTTACTTTCCTAGTCCTTGATCAAAACTATGGAAAAAAGAATCATATAGAGATAAAAATACGTGGATTCGATGCCGATGAGCCACGAGCAGAACCCACCGATATATGTATAATATATATTGCAATGCGTCTCCTATTCGGCGTAGGGACTGTAGATACCTATATCTAATCTTATCCAGTTAAGGAACAGTCTTCTGGCTATTTCCCACTACACTAACCGGCCTTTTGAACCGGGTCATTAGACTGATATAAATAAAGTTTTTTAAATTTATTTTATCCTAGAAACTATGACCTGCGTTCGTTTTAACTTTAACACAATCTAGCAACGACGACAAAGATTTATTATTATTAACCAAAATATTATTATAAAATATAAATACACTTTTACCTGAATATCCCTGATTTTGGAGGGTGGTTATTTAACGTTTTAATTTTACTTATATATTTATACGTTTTCACTCGACTAGAGCGTGTATAGTTGTTTTAACTCGACTGTTATATTTGAAAATATACCTACACGCATCTCGTACTATGCGCCACCGTATGCCTACCTACAGTGCCGGATCTAGAGAATTTGTCGCCCGTGGCAAAAATAATTGTTGCGTTCCTTTTGACATTTTAATAAGAAAACAAAAAAAAGGTCATTTGTCAATTTTTAACAGAAAATTATATTAAAAATTAAAAGCGATCAACAGGACCCCACATCCAAAAGCGGGACGAAAAGTTTAAATATTTTTACATTTTGCGCCTCATCATAATAGCGCCCGGGGCAAGTGCCCAGGTTCGCCCCCCCCCCTTAGATCCGAAACTGCCTACCTGAGTAAAAACACCTAGAGAGTGACGATGAATCAGTGAAAATGTATCGTTACAATATACCACAGAATAGAATATGATCTATTCTGTGTATATATATCTGTGGCAGAATCACAATTTTTTATATATAGGTGTTGAACTTTTTTTACCTAGGTATAGTATTGTTTTTCGAATACCACGATTACACACGATTAAGCATAACAGCTGTAATGTATTTGAAAGAGTATTTTGGTTTTAGAAATTATATTGAAATAATAATACACATTCGATCATTTCAAAAGCGGTAATCAGATTGACGTTAGAAAAATTCCGCCAACATTATTTTTAGGTTCGTGAACCCGAAAGGTCAGTATAGTGTAATCCAGTGGACTGGAAAATCGTTCGCAGAGATGTAGTACTATGATAGCAATGCATATGTGCGCGGGTATGGGGAAATGAGACCCAAAAAGAAATGTAGGTGCCTTTTTTTTTTTCTTTTGTATCACGCTATGGCAAAAATATCGATTGTTTAACGAGGCGAATGCGAAATAGTAGCGTAGTTTCCCGTCTATAAACCTACGTAAAATCGATCGAAACCAACATGAAAGATACGACGAGAAGAGAAATAATAACAATGACAATAAAGATTTCGTATTGAAAGGTCCGTTGGAGTGTATGAGAAATGGAATGAAAATTGTGAGACACGAATATGACTGACGGATCCGGTGTACAAGAGGCTCGGCTGCAGTAAAAAAAAAAAAAAAAATGTCCAAAGAGTCATATTCCGATACTCGCGTCTAAAATAATATATACTAAAAAGAGTCGAGTGTAGAATAATTTACATATTATACGCAAGTCGCAATATTTTATTTATGACTAAACACTTCGTTTGCGTGTATATATATTGTGTGTATAATATTCGTTCAAACCACAGAGTTGATAAGTGTCCGTTCAAACGGACTATATAACAATAGTGAAATAATATTCCCCGGAATAAAATGTCTAAAGCCGTAAAAATATCGAATAAACATTTCCATAGAGTCCAACGATTGTGTATTATCATCTATCATTTGATTAGTTAAAAAGTTAAAGTTAAATTTTAAAAGTTAATTAATGTGTTCATATTTTCATAAGTTATATTTAACTTAACTTATAATGCAATTATATTATAATTCATAACACATCGCAAAATGTCAACATTACACCATACATATCTAATAATAATGAGCTTATAATATACATATTATGTGATAAACCATTGGAACAAGTTCCATTTTCAATACTACGAATATAATATTATAAAATAACATCTTTATTAGGTATAACAAACGAAGATATTTCAAATATTTGAAAAAAAAATCTCGAAGAATGTAAAAAAATAGGTAGGTAAATACCTATATATTATGTGCTAGAATCTATTCAATAAATGATGGAGTACGACTAATCTGAGCAAATGACTGGCTGGTATTTTGGGAAAAATAAAAAATGATATAGATAATGCGGAAAATAAACTAGATGACCGATACATGATAATATTATATATTTAATATATAAATATAAATTTATATATTATTTAATATCAATTGAAATATTAATTTCATCTGGTCGCGTGCAAATATAAATCTGAATACGCACACACGATATATACAGTGAAAGTGAGGGGGGACGGAGGAGGACGGCGTCCCCCTTTTTTGCTGTGTTTAATTTTGACGTCCCCTTTAGTCAAAATAATAATGACATGTAGGTAAATACAATAAAAGTAAAAATAATAATAATATATCTGCTGGTGTATAGGTAATGCAAAAACCGCGGTAGTGAACGATGAACCACGGTTTTATAATATGACCGTACTGACGAAAATAGGTTTATTTTAATATAAACGGATTTTTTATTTTTATTATTCGTACAATTTCATTACTTTCATAATATTATTAAGTATATTTTAAAATGATACATTATATTTTATCTATATGTACCAAAAATTAGGTGTTAATGTATATTTATTAAGAGCACACAACTGATTTATAAAGGGTCTTGTATAGGTAATTTTTTATAAAATTTAATAAGAAAAAAAAATCCATCAGTTTATAAATGTTTGATTATATTTTTAGAGTAGGTACTATAAATATGGTCTTGTATCAATATCATTTTTAATTGTCATGAAATCACGATATTTGTTAAAAAAATATATTTACGCTTTTTTCATTTTTAGCAACTTGAGAATATTGTAGAAATATGAAATAAAAAATAAATTATAAAGAACAATATTTTCTAACGATCGATGGAGCAGATTTTTGATATATTCATTTGTACGAGTTTAATGAGTTGTTCGGAAAATCAAAAAATTGATATTTTAACAGTTCAAAAAACATGTATAAATGAAAATATCAAAAATTGTGTCCATCAGTCGTTAGATAATGTTATTGGCTATAATTCATATTTCTAACATGTTTGTAAGTTGATAAAAATGCTAAAGCAAGTTTTTGAAAAATTGTTAGTATGGCACTTTTTTAAGACTGAATTTGATTTTTTTTTTTCATATAATTGTATACTTATAATGTTATATATTATGAATACTAGAGTATATATAATATCTACCAATAGATCTAAATAGTTATTTGAAACTTGAGATTTTTTTTTGCATAAGCTTTGGTCTCCTCTGCAGTTATTTTCTACTTTATCCACTGATTGTATATTGTCGCATTCCCGTGTTATATATATTGTACCTAGGTAAACACTGTTAATAATCTAAATGTTTGATGTTCATACTTATGTATTTTTATATATGCAACTTAGTGTGCCATATGTTTTCTGGTTGTAAAAAAAAGCTTATAATATGTAACCAAAGGTGTAAATGTTCTTATTACTAAACTATATAACACCCAGACTCCTTTGAAAATTTTTCACGATGCCGAAACGCACCAAACACCATGATCGACAGGAATTGTATCCAATATGCCGATTTCTGGTCAAAAAATATATAGGACGCATAGGCTTGTCCAGACTTTCTTCGCAAATAATGCACTTACCCCCGCTTTTTTTTTATAATTTTGCACTCTAAACCGAGTAGTTATTAATTGTTTCAATTTCAAAGTACTAAATGCTGGATATGTAAAAATGAAAAACATTAGCGACTCGAGCTTTGCATGAACAGCTAGTCACAGGAATGGTGGTGAAAAGTATTTTATGTTTTAGTACCAAATTTGAATGAAGTACAAAATAAATTTGGTCTAATAATAATATTTATTTTTACCTAACCGGGTATGCTTGTAAAGATCCGGAGCACTCCTTCTGGTAGAAAATTTGTTAACAGAGAAAAAAAAATAAACATCGTTGTAAAACCCTTGCTACCCTCAAAATCTAAAATGTTGTTCAAATATAGATCTTATTTGGTTGGCTTAAGTTTTAAAATGTTACCAATTAAAAAATAAAAATATTATATTTATTATTTCTTGATTGAAACATTTATTTAGATCATTTAACAAATCATCATTTCAAACTAAATAGGTACCTAAAATTCTTACTTCGTTTTCTTTAGTTTCTACAAATTATTGATTTTTTGAAGCTTGATCAAATTAGGTATTTTAACTTTTTTAAATTCAAGAAATTTACACCATTTTCTATAGAATACTTGACGTATTACTATAAATTTCATATGTAATGAGTAGGTAATGTGTCGTCTAATCTTAACTAAGATATATTTAATTTCTATAATTATATCCTACTTATAGATGTTAAAAAATATAGATATTCAGCTTGAAGACATCGATTGACTTTAATAATGAGTAGGTAGTAAAAGAATATAAAGTATGTTTAAAGTAAAAATTAATTCAAATGTTTTTAATTGGAGAAGCAAACTTCTTGATTTGGTGTCTGACATTTTAATGGTCACATATTTTTTGAATAGCAATTATTGTGGCAGAATAATTATTTTTTAGTGCAGTTACAGATTCAAATCAACAAGCCCCCTTGTCGTTGAAACAGATTTCAATGATATTAGCTTTAAATGTATTTTTTTGGCCACTTCTTAATATAAACGACTATATATATAATGGCTCGTCGGGCAACCATTGTATTTTGAACCGTGGTCAGAACTCAGAACTTTGCAATCACCAACGATTTTTGATAATAGATAAAGAAATATATTTATTTTATACAGGTAATAGTACAATGTATATTAGCTACAGACATAAAATAAAACAATATAGATCCATGAAAAAATAAACTAAATGTTGTCATGAATATATTTGTGATAGATATAGCACAGGACATAGTAATTTAGCCAAAATTTTAATTTGCGGCGAAATTCGCAGGTCGTGTCTGTGAATGATAGGCACGGGCCCGTAGACACGCCTATGGTAGAACGCACGCCCTTTATGAAGAAAAAACAATGTTTTTCTGCACAAGACCGACATCAGTCTCTCTCGGGACGTCTCACCTCGGATACATCGCAGACTCGGCAAATACGAGCGCGGCTGCACTCAATTACAACGATTAAAGTACTTACCAGACTTTGCTCCAAGAGAATCATATTACACCGTTACGACAGCAGTCTGTTTCGTCTTGTTTCTATACTATATTGCTGCGTTTTACCATTATATATACCAAATCCTAATTTTTATTTTCATTTCCTTATTTTAATCCATTAGGTATTTATAGTTGTAGACCCAGCCCCTGAAATACTCTAATTTTCGTACAAGTGCCTACTAACACCTTCAGTCTTTCGTTCAAACTAACTGATCAGTTAAAACTTTTCGTATATAGTTATTTATATAGTTCTCAAAATTAAGTTCAGTTGGTAAATGGTAGAAAAAGCGGCGATGGCCTATTTTTTTTTTTTTACTAATTCACGTTTTGAATGATGAAGTATTTTGGAATTTTAAGTCGGCAAACTATAAATTATTAGGATTTAAGTCGGAAAAAGTTAACTGCGTCGTTTTTTTTCTTTGATTTTTGCTTTGAAGAGAAGTATTATATATTTTTTTACATTTTCACCACTCCAAAAATCTTTCTTTGGGACTGCCCTGTTCATACCAACATTATGTGTAGAAATATAGAATTAGCTATAATTTGAATAACACATTTACTAGCTAATTTCGTATTATGTAAAGTGTGTCGTACTACACATAATTTTAGGTACCTACTGGACATTGGACAAGTATCATTTTCAGTGAACTCAATATCGCCATAGAACAGATAATAATTAATTATTTTAGCTTCTGCTTTGTTTTTCTTTTAAATGCATTTCATTACTACCTACTTATTTTATTTATTTAGGTGTATTACAGCAACTTTCAAAATTGCCACTCTCTTTAGGTATATCATATATACAAACCCGATTATTATAATCTCTCTTATTTCTTAAAATTAATAATTTTATGAATAGGTAGGTAGGTAAAATTAGTATAAATTAGGTAGGTACATATAATAATTACAATATTTATTGTCGTTCATGGGCAACTGTCGGCCCGCCGTCCCTTTTTATCCGGTCCGTCTTTCGACATTTTCATCGTCGAAAAATTTACTATAATTTACTTCAAATGTAGTAAAAGTAGCTGGGTAAATTGTATCTTGGAGACATTTTCAATGATAAAATACATTAAACTCAGATATTAGTTTTTATCGTAGACATAAAATAGGGGAGAGAGGAGCACAGTGAGACAACGTAAATAGTTAATAGAGATATGAATTCTAACTATTCATACCGATGTGAACCGATACCTACAGAATGTTTCATGGAATATTTTAAACGTATGGCTGTTAATTTGCTGATAACGGATTTATGAATATCTATGTTTCTCTTGAATTTGTTATCAAATTGAAAAAAAACCAAAAGCGAATTTTTTCTTTTTATGAACACAAATTTTATAAAAAGTATGTATTAATTTTATTATATTATTCATATTGAAATAATACATATTTTTGTATTTATTACATTAATGTAACATTAATTTATATTATTCTAATTATTCTTGAAACTTAAAGGTGCATATGGGGCACAGTGAGACATATATTTTGTTTGTCTTAGTGTGCCCCATGTACCAATTTAAAATATTAAATTTTACTTTTAATTTAACGAAATTAAAAATTTGCGTTGATCATTTATGAAAAGTATAAATATTAAATATTAATAATTAGTATAAAAGTATTATTATTTTTAAGTTTTAACCAATTGTTCAAGTTTAATTTTTTTTTTTAAACATACATTTTTATTATAAATATTTTATATTTTACTACAAAGACTGAACATTTATATTATTTTATAAAAAAATAGAGTTAAACATTGTTTTTAAATATATAAAATATACCTCATAATTTATGTAATAAATTGTTATTTTTTGAATAATTAATTCGATTTTTAGAATGAAATTGTCAAGTGGAATAAGGTTTTAAAAATTTTTCTACTTTTAGGTAAGTAGGAAATAATTGTACTATGGGTACATAATGAAAGAAATGATTGTCTCACTGTGGACCACCATATGTCTCACTGTGCACCATCCCTGGGGTACACCAACACATTTTCCATTTTTTACAAAATTGAAATTTAACCAATTGAAAATTCAAAAAAATTAACATTTTATTAAGTTTTGTAATAATTTTAATTAGTTTTCAAAAAGTATAATGTAGAATTTTTTCTAATACATCTATTATACAATGAGTCATATATTGTTGCAATTTTAGTGTATCACTGTGCCCCCCTCCCTACATTTGTTTTATATAATAATAAAAAATACAGCTATTTATATCTGGCATGCAATCATTTTAAGTTTCAAAATTTGGCCCCCTAATTACTTTGAGTTGCCCATCCACGATTTAAATAGTTTCCTTAAAATTAATAATTTAATTAATATAATTACGTGTCGATAAATATCTATAAATTATTTCTCTCTCTCGTCATTTGTGATTAAATAGTTCACTAAAATTAACGATTTAATGAAAAAGGTATAGCCTACTTGTACATATGCCTCGATATATATCATCGCTGTCCCCGATTAGTTATCCTCTTCCGTGTCAGAATTAAGACGATGTTTTATAATAATATAATATAACAAAACTATCTAGCGACTGATGGAGCCAATTTTCGATATACCTACATATTTTTGATATATAGATATTAGAGATCAGTCCGGTCCCGGGTCGGACCGGAATCTGGGTTTGGGCCGGCCCGGGCCTAGAAATTTTTTTTTAATATCGGGCCGGATCTTAAAACAAAATTGACTGAACCGGGCGGGGCCAAAAAATACTGACCGGGTCCGGACCGGAATCCGAGATAAAAAAAAATTAATATTTGAGTAATGAGTATTAGTAGTTATAATTAAATACAATAATTATTAGGTATTAGGTGCAACTGATTTTTAGAATGGTTTTCCCCGGATGGCTTCTGTGACTACTAGAGATCAGTCCGGTCCCGGGTCGGACCGGAATCCTGGTTTGGGCCGGGTCTAGAAATTTTATTTTAATATCGGGCCGGATCGCAAAACAAAATTGTCTGGGCCGGGCCAGGCTAGAAAATACCGGCCCGGACTGATCTCTAATATAATGGCAAGTATGTATTTTTACACATAAAAAATCAAAAAAATCGATATTTTAACAGCGTGTAAAAATGCATAAATATATCAAAAATCGGCTCAGTCACTAGATAATGTTGTTAGCTATAATTTTTTTTTTTTTTTGTATTTCTAACATGTTGATAAAAATGAAAATTTGCAAATGCAAGTTTTTCATTGAAAAATTGTTGGTGTGGCGTCCTTTTAAATTAAGTTTTACGTCCTCTTATTTCCCAAACTCTAACATGCTTAGGATTACACATTCACATATTAGAGGAGTCAAAGATGGTTCTTGATAGTTACGACAAATATTGTTACCAAATTATTAAACGGGTTTGGTAATTATGGCCGGCTTGCACCAGCAGAAACCAGATGTCACCAGTGAGAAAAATCTCGGTAGGTACTTCATTTGCTATCAAGGGAGTTGAAGAATAGGACCTTGTGCACCGAAATACGCATTTGGATCCCTTGGCTCCAGTTGAGCCAATACCTATCATCTAATGACTGATAATGTAATATTTACAAATTATATTTTATTTTTAAGCATTAATATAATTTAATAATATCACACGATCAAGCAGAATAAATATGCAAGTACAAAAATTCCAGTGGAGGTGCTAGATTTATATTTTCCAAAAATAAAATCAATTTGTTTAACTTAACAATTTTAATATAATATGCTTTGCACTTTTTATGAATACATTTCTAGCATTCAATATTGTTGTTTAATTATTTGAGATAAGAAAATTTAAATTCGTGTTTAATAATTAAAGCTTACCTTTATCACAATCAGTATATTACGAGTATTTTTTTATATCAATACTTATTTTAACTAAATAGGTACTTATTATGCGTACAAAATACTAATGTACTCGTAGTAGGTACCTATATACTATATGTACCTATCAACGATGTACATACAAACGACTGACGAGTTTATTTTTGCTGGTCTGTTTTTTTTATTTGTTGGTAGGTACTAAAGCAAGTTTTAACAATCTTTATAATTTATTACTTATTGTGTTGATAGCAAATTTAGAAATGCGTATTTTATCAAAATGTTCACAACTCAAAGTTGGAAAATTTTTCTCGTAGGTACTTTATGCAGTACAAAAAAAAAAAATATTATAATTGTTTATCGATTTTTGAGATTATAGTTAACGTTATAACTTTGATTTTGTGTAAAATTTCAAGAAAAATAAAAATCCATTAATTATTTATATTTCGTTATATAGTAATAACTATGCAGTGCTTATTTTAAGTTTTAAGTGCATGTCAATTTGAATCCTTTCCTAATATCATCCCTCTCTCAACCTTTCACTCCTCCCATATTTATATCCCGTATATATCCGCTCAACTCCCATACACGTGTCAATTGGTTTATCGATTTGTTCATCAATTACGAATCAACAGTAGACGCTTCATCATATAATATATATATATATATATAATATACAATATATAGATTTCTGGTCTACAAGTTGATAGATATCGTGCTAGCTACACTTATCAATTTATCTGTCAACCGATTGACACGTGTATGGGTCCCTTTATCATGGTAGTTAAGATAGTATAGTAATTAAGATATTTAAATATAGATAAGATAATAGTAAAAGTAAATCATATACTATTTAATTTTTATTAACTCATTTTTATTTGGTATTCTTAATCAGTTATCTTTGTAAAACATCAGGAGTGGATCATAAGTTCATTTAAAGGGGTGGGGAGAAATAAAGGGCTTATCCCTATTCAAATTCAATTTAAATACTGCTTAAATTATGATAAAAAAAACTCCAAGGAGGAGGCGATCGCCACGTAATCCCCCCCTTCAAATCCACCACTGTTCCACATATATTTTAAATAAAAACTAGAAAAATAATTGATTTTTATAACATATTATAGTCGACGAACTAGGTCTAGGAAATAGAAAAAGTATCTTGAAAAATACAAAAACACTTGGGACTTAAAAAATGTACAAAGTTACGAATGGTTTTAATGAAGTAAATTAAATTTTACAAATACATAATATGTAGTAATTAATTAGTTTTATAAAATTATTTTTCAGTTAATTTAGAATCATTTGAGGGTATAGCAGAAAATTAATTAACAGAAAGTTGACTTGCACTACGATGATCATCATTAATTTCCTTAGGAAAGAAAAGTTTGCTATTACTCTTCAATCAATCAAAGAATTTAGGTTTAGTTCACTAATTACTGGACTCTATTTATGGAAAAAAACCGTGAATGTTGCAATACAAATCATCAGTGATACACATGTATGATCACATAATATAGACTCAAATATAGTCAAATGTACATAGTTAGAAGTGACATAAAAGTCCCATGAAAAAGATCCGTATTCTAAGATCTAGTGGACTACAGGAGTTAGGTATTTTTAGTGAATATGGAGAGATTTATAATATATTTTAAAAACCCTATAGTAATAAGTCCATAAAAGCAATTTTTTTAATATGCTGATGAAAATCTAAAGTAAATGTAATAGTGTCCAAATTTCTATGAGTAAAATTAAAAATATAAATAATGAACTAAATTTTTAACATAGTAAAAAAATGATTCACGTTTCCGAGTTTTTCATTATTTATAAATAGTTAAACCATATAAATTTTATTGTATATATTAAAAGTTATCCCCCCAAATTAAGTCATCATTATACTTATGGTTCTGCTAAAATTAGGCCTAATTTTAAGAAAATTTCTTAAAAATGCCCTTCTAAATGTCTTTAAAAAAATAAAAATAATTTTAAATATATTTAAATAAATGTCTTTATAAATAGATAAATTAAAAATGATCATATTAATAAGCTTTCTGGGTTTAAGATGAACACATTTTTGCTTTTTAAGTACAACTTCTCTCTTAATTATCAAAGATTCAATATTTAAACAAAATATATTAGATAAGAATATTTACTATGGCCAAACATAGTACTTTTAGTTAAAATTTAAAAATTTGACATTTTTTTATTCACAAATTTTAGATGTTTAAATTACTTATCGAACAACTCCATGCTTGGTCTTAGTTTAAGTTGTCATATTTTATTTAGTGTAATTTTTTTTTTTTCATGATAGTCCAAGATGGTATTTATCACATTGAACAGCATTATCAAAGCTTTTTCAATAGAAATGATTTTGCTATTTTAAAATATAAGGCTTTTTCCACGAGTTTAATGTGACCTTTAGTTGTATTAAGTTGAAAGATATTCCAGAGACAAGGAATTTTTTTATGAGTAGTTGAAAAAAGAATGATAAATGTTAATATTTAAATACTAATAACACAGAAAACGATACATTTTAGTAATAAAAAACAAACATATTGTTATTGAACAAAAGAATGTATAATAGTTATGAACAATATACACTTCATTGATATATTAATACTATCATTGTACATATTATTCCTTACTAAATACCTACTTTGTTACATTGTTATAAGGAATTAGTTAACACCCCACATTTCCCTCAAACACATGTTTATAAGTCTTCTTTCATGATACTGTATTACCAGTTCTGGGTAATTGGCACTTGCATCATTGGATGAAATATAACCATGTAATTCTATGTCACTATATTTTACAATATAGAACAGTTCACCAGTGTCTATATTTCTTGTTAAGCCAATAATCCGCAGGGGTATTCTGTTTTCAGTTCCTTCATTTTGCGCCATCTAATCATCAAACAAATAGTAAAATAAAATCAGTTAGTTTTTGGTTTGTGCTAAAGATGACAACATAATTGTTGAATGGGTTCACATAAAATGTTGGAATGTAAAAATCTGGATGGTAAAAATTAGACCATAAAAATTTGAAACACAAATATCTGGAAACTTTAAAACTAAATATTTGGAATTTGAAATTTTTTTATAACCAAAATATATTCATTATTATGAAACTTGTTAATTTTGACATAATAATATAAACTTAAGAATTTCAAATTCCACATTTGTAACATTAAGATTTTTGCGGTTGGATTTTGTACTATCTAAACATTTACTATACAGATTTGTATTGTCCAAACTTTTACGGAAATAAAAATTTGAAATTCCAGATTTGTACTGTCCAACATTTTATACGTTTCAAATATATAATGTCTAAATTTATACAGTCCAGATTTCAACATTTGCACTCATTGAAATACATAATATACATGTGGTATGCAATTAAAAGTGTATTATTTTGTGATTTTGGGTTTATAATAATTTATAGAACAGTCACAAATTGAAGCTTAGTATATTTTAAAATAAAATTGAAAACCAAAATCATGCATGAAAGTATAGTTTTTTTTTTTTTAAGTAGTTTACATATTAAATAAATATAATTAATTTTTTGGTGTAGAGTAGACAGCAATCAACAATAGGTAGATACTTCTCTAACAATTACATTGTATTATAGTGTTATTGATAAAGGCTACAAGTACTAACTGTATATAATAGTATAAAATATATTTCTTTGTAAAGCTGTATAACATAAATACAATTTGAGGCTTTGGTGAAATTATAAGCAATCTTAAAAACAATGATTGCCAATGTATCAAATAATCTCAAAGTATTTAATGAGAATGTATATTAACTTGATAATCATAAAATGAAGTATCTAAATATGTATTTTCTAACTATAACAATACCCAGTGTGCATAATTAAGTGTAATAGACATTGAATAACTACATGTTATGAGATGTACCATATACGGTGGATTAATTGCACATGAATACTCTCCCCATGCTTTTATACATGTATTTAATGTACATAAAAATACAATAATAATAGTAAAAAATAAAATAAAATGTGTGAAAAGTTGAAAAAAAAAAAGAAACATTAATCTGGGGGAGGGGACACTACGGATTTATACACAATGTATTTTCTGTTGATCTCCACTTTAATGCACACTGAGTTTATTATACATTTGAAATCAACTCCTCCATATACCTACAATATTTCTTTTTTATATATTAAATATTATTATATAAATATACCTATGTCATATAAGTTTTTAAATATAAATTTGATTAAAATGTATATAAAAACAGTAATTTATTTGTATTCTCTTAGGTTATATATTATTTATAAAATAACCCTTTTATAGAAATAATTTATTAGATAAAAAAAAAAAATTATTATTTGTATAGATAGGTACCTACCAAATGTTAAATATCCTGATTATTTGAATATTTGTGTGTATAACAATGTATACAATAATTAGCAAAATATGGAAACAATAAACATATACAAATTATTTTATACTAAATAAAATTTAGTATAAATTGAATATATCATTATTAAATTAATATTTATTAATTTACAAATTTAAAATGGCATGTTTAAATTTTGACACTAATCAGGAGAAAATAATTTTTATATTAAATGTACGTAATATATAAATAATACTTACTTTTATGATATGCAGTTAAGCTGTATAAACTGAAATCAACAAATGCTTCTAATGCCAAATTAATTGCCGTTCTATAATGAATATAAATAATTAATATGTAAGTCATTATTTATTGAATTTACTTTTATGGGACTTATTTCAATAAAAGTTTATGGTAGGATGACAAGTCAAGGAAATTAAAATTTTTTAATAGGTATCTTTAAAAATTAATTATTATTCATTTTAATATATTTTAGGTAAGTAATAATTTTTGGTGAGTAGTAACTAAGGTTCAATCAATTTATTACATTTTTATTATTTTATTTTATAATAATTTTAGAGTATTTTAAAATTAAAACCAAATTATTATTGTTGGTATAGTAGTTTTAATTATAAGTAGGGCTGCTATAGTTTAATTAAAAATGATTATTTAGTATTATATACTTATTATAGTAGAAGCAGAAAATTATAATAAATAGGAGGTAAATATATATATAACTGACCAAAATAGGTACCAGGCTTCGTCTGATATTTTAATTTTTATCCTTTAACATCTCCACATTATATACATTATTACAAATACTATTAATATTAATAATTAAAAGGTATTAAAAAATTATAATTTGGCTTTACATGGAAAATATATAATTGTTTACTATATAGGTAATTTCTATTTCTACCTTTTAATATATACCATAGCAAATAATATTTTAATTTGTGATTAGTTTTGATTATATTGACTAAAGAAATAAATTATTTTTGTAACTATAGATACAATTTATAATTTATAATTGAAGAAATGAAGAAATTTATCAACATTTTCTGTTATTAACAGATTTTTCCTGTGTAATCGAAATCTTTTTCAAATTCCATCATTAAATAATAATGATTTTTTTGTATATTTTACAAGAACGTTTTCAAACAAATTTTAAATGGTTTGCTCTGAAATTAATAAATAACCCCTAACCCCCTTAAATTAAATAATTTATTAGGTACCATAAATATTTTTAATGTAAATTTATAAATAGGTACAATTTTATGTATAATATAAATAAAGCAATATTTTCCTATTTAATTTAACTTATTAACATTAACCATTAATTATTATAAAAATTATTAGTATAATTTATATATATTATAAGAATATTGTATGACAACCTTTTTTTACATTACATTATAATTTCAATATTTTATATACCTACCTAATAATCATTAAATTTCTTATTTAATAAGCTATTGAATTATATATGCAACCTATATAGTTTTGTTAAAAGGCAAAAGGGGCTGAGCGACATTTTTGCTACTTTCCAGGAAAGTAAAAACAAAATTTTCATATGTTCTGAAATATAACGTTGGGGCTATGTTGTTATTAAAGAATTAGGATTGAGGTTAATATTTTTTTCCATTCAAAAGTACACATTACCTTGATGATCTTATATTAATATTATTAATATTTTATGTGTATTTTTAATAATAATGAATTTTTAGAAAACTTACCATTTATATAATAATATAGCCCTGATTATTTTTACCCGTATAGCAATATTAGAAAGCACAATATGACCATATGAATTAGAAATAAATTTGGAACTATGAACAACTTTAAAAACAAACCGATGATTATAATCAATTGTATAAAAGATGATATGCAATAATAGTAGGTACTACCAAGCACAAAGTGTTTATCGGTTAGCGAACAAAATTTTTGTTAGAATCGTTTATACACTAAAAATTTCAAAAACTAAAAATCAAATATCTCATTACCAGATAGTCAGAGGAACACTAACACTCGTGCGTTTGAAAGCTAAGATTGTGTCGCTTGGTCCCTTTGCCTTTCAGCAGTCCATATGGGACTACTACAATATATATATATATAGGTACTTAGTGCCATTGATTATATATTATAATGTAGTACCTATACGTACATTTTAAAGTAGTTTTTCTGCCTTCCATAAAAAAAAACTTTATTGGAATAAACATTTTTTTCATTCAGCTAGTTTATTTTTTTCTGGTTTGCCAAATTATCATAACATTTAACAAATCATACACCTACCGGTATACCCACGTATTAGATACCTACAAATTATTATTATCCGTATTCTTAACTTACGAGGTAGGTACCTATTTAATATTTTATTAGTGATATTGTCAAATTACAAAATTAATAATATTGTCCAGATGTCCAGTTAATATAATATTATTTTACTCGAATAAGTTATTTTGTGCATAAACAATGTATCGTTTAAAGTATATTTAGTACCTATAAGTACAATCGCGTCCCATATGTTGCCTTGCGATAAAGCACACCCGTCGCTTTTAGTTACTCTCCTTAATTATTAATATTATGTGCGTCCATTAATATAGATATATTTTCATAAAATATTATTTTGATGAGTTTTTCGATTCGTATATGGTTATAAAATCAATATATTATACGAGTACCTACATGTTAATAATTAAAACAACTAATTGTCGTAATATCCGTATACAAAGTTAGTCCAACCATCAAATTTTCGTACCATTTTATTTGTTTTTAAAAGTACAGATGACAAAATAATAATATCCGGTAAACTAAGTGTACAGCATAATAGCCAGTTTTATATTAATTAATTTCTACTAACCTTTTCGGAAATGTTCTTCGACGTTCGCTTTTTCACCTTGGCGTATTTTAGAAAGTTTCTACAGACGATCTAAAATCTTAAATAATGAATATTATATCGACACGGAACCCGACTGTACAGTTCCATGCGTCCATCTTGTTGGCGTTTTAACGTTTCGTAATTACCACGGTTAAAGACACAAATTATATATCATTAACCACGGTCAAAATGTAAAGAAGATATTCTCAAGTTTTTATACTCCGTGCCCATAGTGTAAATAGTTATACAGCCTGCGCAAGCTCTATGTATTTAACCTTTATCCAATAATTACATAACCGCATAATCGCCAATAATAATTCAGTGATAAGCTATCATTTTTTTTCAATCAAATACCCGCGAATTTTATACTTGAATTTACTTTTACATGTACGTAATACCATTGATTATATATAGTATAATATAATAATAATAGCACTATATATAATCAATGGTAATACGTACATACCTACTATTTACCCAGTGGCAGATTTGAGGGGGGGGGATAAGGCGATCGCCCCTCCCTTGGGTCGTACTTTTTTGTATTACTGCATTTACAAAGTGTCACCTCAAAAAATGCATTTATCACTACCTACACATTGTTTAACTTTTAATTCATAAGTATTGTACATTTGCATTTTCGTACTGCACACTAAAATAGGGGCTGCACCAAAGATATTTATATAAGCCCAAAGTTTCGTACGAATTTGTGTATCGGTTAATTAGTCCATTGATTAATGTTAGCTGGTGTTTACATGTTTACAGCACCGCCGCCTTCTCGTCATTCTCCGATCGTTTTTTTTCTTTCATTTTTTTCAAGTTTTTTTTTCATTTTTCTGCGTACACTTGTAAAGTTATACTTACACAAAATCGAAAATATAATAGTAATCTTTACCAGTTATACACGAAGTATATTCGTATTCTATACTAATATATACCTACTGTAATATATAAGAGTCACTTCTTAATGTACATATATATTCTCAATGACTAATACGGTTAATACAATATTATTATTTTTTGTAATAATTAGGGTTCACGGAAACTTTGTACAGTCACGTTGAAAAAATGAAAACCGCGGACAGTTTGTACTATTACAGGTAATGACAAAATATACTATGGCAAACACTTTGTACTATTATAATAATTATAACATAAAATACAATAAAATTCAATACTATTTTAATATATATGTATAATTATAGATCTTAGATTTTTGGTGGAGCGAGGAATATATTGGAAAAATTACATATTAAATAGTGTTGAAACGTGGTTTCGTCAAAATTGATAGTTATTTAATCTAAGCCCTATAATAGTTGTACCTAATAAATTATCACTATACAAAAATCTAAAGTGCAAAATAAACAAAATTTAACAACTGCAAATTATTGTAGTGTGTATTATGTAAGTACTATATATTAAGATCATAGAAATTATATAAAATTTAGTTTTTATTATAAAAATATTAATAATATAGCTATATAAGTAGTTATTACAAAATATTTAAATTAAAAAAATGTTAAATTTGTTCGTCAAATTGTATATTCATACCTATTTCTTAATAATTTAGGGTTTAACTTTGTGGTTTTAAAACTGTTTATAGTTAATAAAATTTGTGATATTATGTAGCTATAACTGAGTGTGTCCGCACTGTGCAGTATATACCTATAGTATATGACGTATAATATATGTTATACCAAATGTTCAAATCCATAAATGCACTGAACTCTTAAGTACAAAACGTCATTAAAATACAGAAAACAATTTGTGATTATAATTTACTCGTGTAATAATAGTAAGTAAGTATGTGTTAATCTGTTGACGGACACTATTTGTATCACAAAATACTCATAAAACCTGCCGGGACCGCGTTGTGCCGGCGATGTTTACGATTTATTTGACAGTCCAAAAGATAAGAAAAAAAAAAATTCTATTACTAATAGCATCCAGATTTTTTTTATGTACCTATATCCTAGTTCCAATCCGATAAACTGTCGTATTATAGGTATAATAATATTTTTAATTATAAAATTACAAATATGATAAAATAAAAATACAGATAACACAGTCTGTGTAAAAATAGGAAGGAAAATATTATTCGGATTGTTAAAAATCTATAGATCACTATAATTGTAACTCTACAATCTTAAACAGGCGGATTGCATAGTGGAAACATGATACATTATAAAATATATATAAATAATTATGGATAAATTTCGATCGTACAAAGTGTTCGCGGTGTGAAAATAAAATAATAAACAGTATAGTGTCCGTTTCCTAATAATTAGTGTTAAATAGGTACCTATATAAGATCGCATATCACTAACTACTATAATTACTAAATTTATTAGAATATATAATAATATCAATAAATAGAATATTTATACACTATTTATTTGATGAATAAAAATTATTATTATTTAAATCAACATATTATTTAAAATTAGAAAAAAACATTATTTTCCCACTAAATATAGTTGAATACAAAATTAGATAATAAAATATAGGTAAAATATTATGTACCTACTTATACACTTATATACTTATACACAAATACAATTTACAGCGATATTAATCATAATTATTAATTAATTAAATATAATTATTATAATGATATTATTTTTAAAAATGTGATTGGACCTTAAAAAAGTATTCGGAATACAGTATTTCGAATACCTACTGCAGTATTCGGAATACTGTGGTAGGTAGGTACTTAGTACACGGCAGACGATGTATGAAAACTCGGCTTGATTTCCGTGTCATAAACCTCACAAGTCAAACTTAGGCCAATCAAAAAACACGGTGAGTGCACGTGACTCATTTTACGAAAATATTTTTGTCGTTTATTTTGTTTATCATTGATAAATATGACATTTATGCAATAATTTTTCGCAAAAGTTTTTTTATTAGGTACTTTAAGAAGGTATACCGTGGGTATATGCCGTTAATATTACCCTTCAAAAAACCATTGAATTTATTATGTACAATTTAAGAACAAAAATCTTCTATTTCCGTATAGGACAATTACCTATATTTATTGTGTATATTATACGAGTACATGGAATCGGACAGAAAGTTTAACGAATAAAAAAAAAACATCCAACACTTAAGGCACAATGAACAATTAAAACTCGACAAAGGATAATGAAAAGGTGTTCTCTCTCGAATGTTTCATATAAATTAAACGCAGCAGTTTCTAGTTTTGTTATTTCTCTTTTTGCTGAACTCCAATTAATTACAATATACGAGGTCAACATTTTGTAACCACTCGTTTTTATTGCTGGTAATTAATTTTTCCTTCGCTATATTTCGAAAAGTCCGTCACTTTCAGTAAATAAAGTATTTATATTCCTCACACACATGAATAGATAGATACATAAATAAAGTTACATACAACAATATGACGAATATAAAATTGTCATAGTTACTACTTACTTTTTTATCACTAAAATAATATACGTATGTATAATGACGAAGTTGTGGAATTTAAGAGTTATTTTTTATAGTAATATTTATGCACAAAAAAATAATGATTTTTTCATGGAGGCCTTTTTTATTTTTTATTTACAAATGGTGAACTGAAATACTTACATGTTTTCAAAACTTTCTCGGAAAAAGTAAACCTATGTTTATTTAAAAAAAATAAACATGTGTATTTTTTGCTCAAAATGTAAGCGTCTTTCTATATGTTTCATATTTTGAAATAATTTTTGTTATTCTACAATAAGTAATAATTCAGTTAAAACTCCTTAATTTATCAGGTTTTTTTTGTTTGAAATAATAATTATATTAAAAATGGACAATAGATTTATGTACAGGTAATCAGTGTTTCAAAACGTTCTCCTGAAAAATTAAATACTCGTCAAATAGATAGGTAACTTTTTCATTTTCACGCTACACTATACCGCCTTCCAAAATATTTTCCGCTCAGGTGCCTATAATAATAAGTCGCCACGTGTATAGCTATTTATATATTATTATCTCATATATAACAAAAAACATGACAAAATAGATAGGTATTATCACAGTTGACATATTTTTTCCCCGTGTGCGCATCTCCTCTTACCAGGCTTATATTTAGTTCATCACTTTTCGTTGGTTTAATATTTTGTCATTCGGATTTGAGTTTTGATGGTGATTAAGTAAACAAACAATTAAACGTAGATTATAATAACTTAAATCATAATAAATAATATCAAATATAATTTATTCAAATTATATGTGCACTATTAAATAATTAACATGTAAATACAGGCAAGAATGACACAAGATGACATTGGCCAATGAGAAGTGGTGAACTACAACACAGGTGCGGTGAGGAAATATTTTAGCGGGTTGTGCGTATCAAAAATCTGCGATTATATCTACGTACCTATCTATTTTGTCATGGCAAAAACAATCGTGTTTCGATAGGGAAAACGGGCTCGCTGGATATTTACGCATTGTATTATACACGACGTAATGTAACCGTTTTCGGGAAAAAGTTTCGAGCTTACGACCGCGACGGGCCCTTTCTATATGTATAGGTAAAGTCGAATGCAGCAGTAGCATATATAATATGTACTACTCGACTGCGTAGTTAGCGGCTGCGGTCCAGTTCTCGCAGTTAATTCGCAAATCGTCCGGGGAAAAGACGTTGAATGTGTGCGGAAACTCTTTGGTTTGGTTTCGGTAAATTCGAATATTAAAATTCTTCGAGCTCGCATCGGCGGAATGCGGCTAGGCGTTAATAACACCGACACAAAAGTGAAATGTTTCGTTTGCTCGAGCGCCGCCAAAATGGGGATTTAATGAAATTCCAGACGGCGATCGTCTCTCTCCCCCCCCCATCCACCCCTTTCTCAAGTCAAGGTGTTTGAGGTATTTACTCCAATCAGTACGTATACACGCGGGAAACGCGCACGCATGGTGACGAGTTTCAAAGTCTTCTTTGTTTCGGCCGAGTCTGAAATCTGAACCGCGCGAATTCATTACTTCATTTGTACCTATACTGCTGCAGGTAAGCGTACAACATTGTGCAAGAACATGTGTAGCGTTGAGGTCTATAAAAATAATCATTTAATTGTTATCACTGCGATCCGAAGGCATCGTCACCTGAGAATGAAAAGGTTCTGTGTAAAAAATAACGAATTGTTCAGGAAAGCGTTTTTAAAGTTAAAAATTGCTATTCATTTTGCTCCAGTTAGAACTTTTGATATATTCTGTATCTTTATCGATAATTATCGGATTAAAGAAATTCTAAGATTAATAGAAGCAGGAAAATTATAAAAATCATTCTAGGTATGTAAAAAAGCGATTTTTCGAAAATATTGATTTACAACCTTTTTATTCTCTGCAGGTGACGAAATATCGAACTATCGTCATGTTCTGTGTTATTAGACAGAATAATAGGTAGACCCTCATATTATATCAATGTGCCAATGGAAGGATATAGGGAATGCCGGATATTTCTCCAGTGCTTCGTGCTTCTAAGAGGCCTCGCTAAGAATTATATCAAAAAAAATGGATCAATACATGACGCACAATGAGGGGGGGGTGAAACAGCCCCCCCCACACATTAAGAAATAAAACGGTAATTAGTAGATAATTAAGGTTTGTATAGTGATCGGCAAACTAGTGATTAGTGAAAAAGACTATTATATTTTTTCACTTATTTATGATTTCAGAAAAGTAAAAATCGGTAAATTAATGTCAGTCATCCCCCCAAATATTTCTTCGGGATATCTCTATAAATAATGAGTTATATTTTTACTGTACCATATAACAATTCACCTAATCCCGTTTCACCGAAACTATTACTTTAGTAATGTCATCTAACGACAATTATTTATAAATACATATTATGCAATGTACCCACACATTTATTTACATACCTATATAATTATAAGTAATCGAATATAGTTCCCATACAGTATTTGTCAATCAAATTCATTGCATAAATATTTAAATATGATTGGAAATCAAATAATGACATTTTCAAGATCGAATAAATGACGGTTAAGGTACTTGTTCAAAGGCTAGGTTGAGCCACCATCAGCCGTTGCAACTTGTTTGTTTTCCAAGACACGGCTGGAGGCTGGAGCGGCAACGCTCCGCGACTCAGCTGTTGCGAAATGGCAACTAAAAATAAAAATATACCAGTTTGATAATATTATAATTCACGAACAATTATCTCAAATCTTACGCCAAGGACAATTGATAGATAATAATAATTTTACCTAACGATTGTATAAGTTCTAAATATGTAGACAACGATTTGAACTACTCGCGTTTATATAAGTAATTTCCGTTATTTTCGTTTACTATATATTATAATTTTTAGGTATCTATTAATATATAATATTTATATTTTACAATTATTATAATTTTGTTAATATATTATTATAGAATTATATAATATTGTGTATAAACAATATATTATGTAGGTACAGTCACAAACCGGTGTGTGGCGCTCGGTGGTCAAAGTTCATCCAGCTGTGCGGCTGCAGCCGCAACACTGCTCCAAAACTAGACGGTCGCAAGCCACAAAGACTGAAGTTAGACCAGCAAAATAGGTTTAGTATTTTTTACATTTACCTTTTTTTTTTTTTTTAAATAGAATGTTATTATTTAGTTGGTACTTTAAAGTGGTAGCAAAGCAAAAAACAGTTAAAAACTATCAAAATTTCAAGAAAAATGAAAATAACATTAGGTAAACAAATATGAATTATGGTTATTTTCTCGTAATTTCAAGAATAATAGTCCTAGAAACTTAAAATGTTGTTTTTCATCTTAGTTTGAATCCAGAAACAGTAATTAACTCATATATAGAGATGTTTCATAATAAGATGCGTTACCCTGGCACCCCCACATGAAAATTTTGAGTAAAAAATAGTATGGCATTATGTTAATTATTATATAACAATGTGTAACCACAAAAAAAATTTTATAACCTACTCTGAATCTAGAAAAAATAGGTTTTCTTACTGGGGGCGCCTGGGTAACGTTACCCTTGCGGCCTAACCTTAAAAATGAACATTTTGATTTGGAAATGGTTTGAAATTATGTTAATATTATTAAGTAATAATTTGTAACCTTGACTAATTAATTAAGTAATTTATACCATAATATAAGTAATTTGATTTTAAAAAATCTCCCCTTTATTAAAATTGGAAGATTAGGTTAATAAATTGTCGTTTGTTATAATCAAATAAATAATTAAATTGTATTTCATTATAATGAATAGTATAATATCAAGTAATATAGTCAATAGTGTACTTGAAAATTAATTGCATACGAAAAATCAAAAAGTGAATCATGACTTGTACATTCCTGATCAAATTTGTTACCAGTAAATGAGTAAAAAATACAAAATACCGATTAAATAAAGTCTTATATTAGAAAATATGTTCATTGAATAAAAAAAAAAATAAATAATTAATAAGATTATTGTAAAAAACTAGCTTACTCGTTCCGCTTAGAATCTAAAAAAGATTAGTATATTACAGTGGTGGTTTGACGGGTGCGGGTGGGGGGGGTGACAGGTGGACACCCTTGACCATATTGTTTAAACCTTTGTTGGTTGCATTATTTTAATATATATGACTATAGTCTATAATAAATTATTCATATATAATAAATAGTTGTTGAAAATAGTCTGTACTAATTTTTGATAGATGTTCTAAGAAATGAAAAAATTTCGATTTGATAAAATCGTATTTTAACCATTATTTTATAATTTTTTGGTAGTTTTTCCTTGCTCGTGGAAAACCTATTGAGAAAATCTAAAAATGACTTCTAGTACCAACTACATGTAATTTGCTACCGGAAACAGGATAAGCTTTTAGAGATGGGAGCACTCTTTCTGGTAGAAAATTTATATACATTATTATAAAACATATTACGCTCAGAATCTAAATATAATGGTCAAAAAACAACGGGGACTGGGCCGTCCTGAAAAAGATTATTGGGGGGAGGGTGAAAATGTGAAAAAAATAGTATAATACTTATCTTCAAAACCTGAATAAGTAAAAAAGAAAGGCTATCGACTTTTTCGATCTATAATTTGCCGATTGAACTTAATTTTGCCAACTGCTTTTCGAAGAAACCCCCCCTCCTCTCGGGACGGCCCTGAACGGAGATTTAAGGTGTTTAAACTTATATTTAAAAACTTAGAAGAAAGTGTATGTATGAAATATAAATGGAAAAACATTTTTTTTTCTGCCCCCCTCCCTCGGAGTTTATCAAGAACTGATACTGGTATAGTATACTGTATTTCTTCTTATTTTCCTTTGCTTTCTCTTTCAACCATTTTAGGTCGGCTTCCACTTAATTAAAAATATTGCAATCAATTTATGGTTTATTTAATAACGTTCTACAGATATTCTATTGACTGAAAAATTCAGAATACCCCGGATTTTCCCATTTGCCTCCCATCCACGACCCTCCAAAAATTCCCATTATTCAAACGTTTTTGAATCCTCTATAGACGTTATAATTTTTACTTTAAAATTAGCATATTATATACGGCGCCGCCCGAAATTTGTGAACAACCTAACTGTTCTTTAAGAGAACGCTACATCAAAATTTTTTCAATGAAAATCTTTCATTAGTGTTTTTTATTTTTATCAAATTATAAACATGTTAGAAATAAAGAATAGAAAAAAAAATTATATAGCTAACAATATTTAGGGACTGATGGAGCCGATTTTCATATATGCAATTTTACACTTTTTTTTTCAATTTTTATGCATTAGGTACCATATATTATCACAAATTTAATCAAAAATTCATAATCTTACTAAAAATCAATTATTAATATTAGATATAAAGTTATAATTACAATAAAGTACGTTCCTTAGTTATCTATAGAATAACAAATTGTGATAATTCAAGTCGCTACAAAGAACATATAAAAACTTGTATACTTGTCTATAAATTTCACTGTTTTTCGGTAGAACTCTGAAATTTTCTGGAAAACTGATAGACACTGGGGACAAATCGAAAATTATGACATTTTTAAACAACCACTAAAGTCAAATTTCCAATTCAAGATAGGTACGTCATGGGAAATACAAATCCCGATAAATCTAAAGATGTGTAAATAAAGACTATAAATCGGTGTCCGGGGTAATATAACCCATTTCTATGTATATAAGCTCTCCCCAATAGTCGTATAAAATAATATCAAAACATTTAATCACATATACGGTATAACCAGTGCAGGATTAAGACATTTGGCGCCTGTAGGCAGACATTTTTCCCGACGCCTCAAAGGCACTAAAAAATGACTTAGGTACAATATATTTTGCATTTCCCATATATCTATAATACCAAATTATTATTATTATTATTATTATTGATGTATACTCAATCTTTAGTAGATAATGTGTATCGTATATTTAAATATTTTAGATACTAGATAGATATTTTTGTAATCATGAGAAACAAGTCTACTTACCTAAAGTAAAACAATTCAGCGAGCGTGTTATAATTCAAGGTTTTTATTCTTGATTATTAAAAAAAATCAACAACAATGAAAAGTGTGTAAAATATAATTTTAGGTAAAAATATGGCCATATAATATTATAAGAAAGTCAACCTAAGGAATTGAATATGTACTCGTTTGGCTATTTTATAATTATCTGACAAATTTAAATTAAACATTAGAATTGAAAAAAAATTAAATTTATATTATTCATTTAAAAATCAATAATCGATTTTTAATGGATGGCCAGACAGATAAACAAAGCGGGGATATAAGGTTTTAATTCTTTAGAATAAAAATCTAAAGATCTGGACAAATACCTATATACAATCGACAACGGCATTCTAGAGTCGGTTGTTCTTCAAATTATTATTTTTAAACAAAGAAAATCCCGCCGATTTGGATAATTTCTGAATCTGAATTCTATATTTCTTAAAACTAATTTTCTCAATAACACATAATATTATATTTCTATAAAAATGTATCTTCGTTTATTTACATTTCTACGAAATATCAGTCTTTTTATTTTTGAACTACGATCAATTTTTATTCTGACCATATTTTTTTCTTATTTTGACACGCCTCCAATATCACTGTGTTACTTTTGCGGTGTCTTTTGTGATATTGTGATTCGTATTGCGGTTAATCTGAAACCGTACTTACATCGTTATAAATTATAATATATCTTATTTTTATCTAAATGTTTTTTTTTTTTGTCAAAAAAGAGATTTAATATTGTTTTTTTTGGTTTTTACTATATTTGAACTCGTTTTTCTAATAAAGTTCATTATATCATTGGACATCGAAAGTAAGTTGCATTTTCAATGAACCAAATTCGGTATCTGTTGATAAATCCTAATAAATACCTATAAGTACAACCGGGAATCTCGTAGTCTTATTGCAATGCTCATAAATATATATATATTTACTTCAGAAATTATCCCTTTTGACAGTATATAATATATATATATAGGTAATAACTGCAGTATTATAAGATATATTCAACGGTATATAGAGCTAATCAGAGGCCTGGTTTTAGATTACACTCGAGGAGACTTTTGAAAATCATCGTATTTACTTTTTGCCTTACCTGCTATTTCCTTTTGGATATAGTTTATATTTAGAGTGTACCTTGAACTCGAAAGATAATCACACTCGTCCGTGCATACACATGAATAGTGCGATCGAACGAGTAGGATGGTAAGTAGGTACAAGTCCTTAAGTACTAGGCTTTTGGTTTATTAATTGTGTAGAGCGTATGATATAGATGACAGGAAACTAGAATTAGTTATCTACCTGGGAAAAAAACACTGAATTAACAAAATATAATATTTATTCTATTCGCTATTGACATGTTTAAATCAAGACATAAATTGTATTGTATCTTTACAGTCTCCGTGACATTGAATTAGGTAATTAGCAAAATTCGGATTTCCGCGTATTTAAAAAGTAAAATATGTAAATATATTATGTTGTATAATTTTTTAAAATACTAAAATATATTTTGGGTGACCATATTTCTTTTAAATTTTTCAAGATATTTTACAGGTGTTTTTCTGACATCTTGACAATATTTATATGTAATTTGCATAAAAACCTGCAATTCTGTTTGGATTTATTGTTCAAATTATGTATTCGTTATATTTGCTAAGAAAGATGTGTTTGGTTATATTTTATTTTACTAAGGTTGGGTCGAGATTAAAAATTAGAAATATGTTTTAAATTATAAATATTTTTTAAAAATTAGGTACCTATGTAACTTTATCTAGTTTTACAACTTTGTAACGTAAACTTCCCGAGACAGTGTTGTGGAGACAGTAACACTTGTTACAAGTAGAGAGATAAATATTAGCTATTAATATTAATAGTTATGACATTAAATTTAGGTTTTATAGTTTAAGAAAAACGTCGGATTATTTTGAACTATCTTAACATTTAAGATTCTGAGCGAAGTCAGGAAGCTATAGTGGTTTTATAATGATGTTTATATTTTGATTTTTCTGTAAACCACTTTTCTACCAGAAGACTTGATTTAATCATCGCATAATATTTGTATCCATTTTTGTAGCAAATATGATCAGGATAATACTTAAGGATGGTCATACTAGCTAAACTTTTTTTAAGTATTTTATTATTATTTATACATCATAAAACCGTTTTCAAATCTATTTTGACCAATTTTAATTAGGAATTTTTGAGCTTTTACTATTTAGTGTATATTACACCAACTTTGGGTAGAACCGTTCATTGAATGCAAAGATTTATTTTTGCTTTGAAACACAAATTACTATTCTTACACTATCTTGTCTGAGGGTTGAATGAACTTTTACCTCCTGTGTCTAGAACAATTTTCTTATTTAACTTCAAACATATTTTTTATTAACCGTTATAAAAACCATTTACCATCTGAAAAAGTCATTTAAACATTTTCGGAGAAATTCACAACGAAATCCTCGGTAGATTATACAGCAGGTACTATCACAAATTGAATACCATTATAAAACCGCGAATATATGAAACAAGTCGTATAAAAATTTACGGGCAATTTTCAGTTGCAAAAGCGTTATAATATAATATTAATATGTCCTGTGAAACTTAGCACGAATTTTCATAACGAGATACGGAAATTACTGAAATTATAGCCTATTTGTCTTCATATTTAAAATTGTTTTTTAGTATACAGCGAACGGGATTGCAGACCATTTCCCGCGCGCACATAAAAGCTTATTAGGGGTCCCCCGAGGGGACATTAGTTTCATTCGGGCCCAGTGAGTATCACATGCCCATACAACATTATTCTCAGCAAGACATTTTCGAGAAATACAATTTATTCATTAAACTAGAGAAAATATACAACTGACACACCAGTGATCATCATTTTGAACTCAAACATCACGTGTTTGTTGTATTTCTGTTGGCTTAAAAGATTCGAAAAATGTCTCTCAAATATTGTACCTATGCTATAATAACGTAATATTTTCATAATCGATACTTAATTCAGTTTTTAATTGTATTTTGATACACGGATATGTGAAAAATATTTGGAATATAATATATTCAAATACGTTTACGAAAATGTATTGAAACATTTTAAAATTTACTCCAAATGTATCCGAATACATTTTTTTATATAAAAATCACAAGTTATTAGTTTAACAATTTAAATCTTCAGAAAGCTTATATAAGCTAGAAGATTAAGAATAATATTATTCTGTAATATATTACAACATTTATTTTCAAAAGGTCTAGGAATAATAAAAAATATTTTGTGATTAAAATTTTTATAATATGTACAATATTATTTTTAAATAATAATAGTAATAATCGATAATTAATACTCAAACTAGTAGAATGCTGAATGTTAGATATTGATCTACTGAAGTAACAATAAAAATATTTACAAAAAGTAATTTTGTTTATATAGTTTTCAGTTTATAACCATAATTATTATGTTTTTATATGTAAAAACTTGTTTTATTTAAATTTTAACATTTTAAAAGGCTGTATCCGGAAAACATATTAAAATTTTATAATACTTAAAAAAAATATTACTGTGTGGGATCGAAAATGAAACTATGTAGTACATTACATCAGATATAATATGGTATACCTATGATTAGTATAATAATATCATTAATAAATTGTTATAGTGATCTTTATATATACATATAAGTGATATTTATTAATTATAGTGTTCTGTTAAAAGATAGAATATAGGTTTATAGTAAAATTATGTTTTTTTTTCTAAAAAATTAAAACTAGTCTTTTATACTATAAAGGAACAATGAGAGACTGGTTGTCGTTTTATTGTGTTAAGTTTTTAATATTTTGTTCTAAACAGTGGTGGATTTGGGGAGGGATGCAGATGGACAGATCTACTCTTCATATTTTTCATGGTTAACAGCGTACCTCTTTATTTATTTATGAAGGAACGCAAGGAACGTAACGTCCGTTTTAATTTTTATTTAGCATTTTTTAAAAATGTCAATTTTCTTTGAAAAATAATAAAAAATTACAAAAACTAATGTTTTTTTCCTAATCGCATAATAAGTTTTAGATAAAATCATGATATAACATTTTTAATAGTTGATCTTATTAAATCATATGGGTGTTATATATAATAAATAATCTTCATTATCCATAAATGATTAAGCCTAAAATAATGGTGAAATCTTGGGGAAATCAATGCGACACCGAATAAATTTCTATAGTTTATAAGATACGATTTTTTAATGCTATATTTTCTTGAATTATGCTTTTTAACTTTGTTTTAATACACTTAAAATTGATGTAAAAAAGTTTCAAGTGATTTGGACAAAGTTACCCCGTGCCACAAAAGAGCTGAAGTTCCTATATCTATTTTCTTTAGAAAACACAATTATTTTTCTTAGATTTTAAGCACAGCGAATTAAATAATAATTTTGCAAAAAAAATATTTATGTAAAATTCGTATAAAAAAGTATTTTGCGTAATTTATATAATTAAGTATTTTTTCATATTTATTTATCTAGAAAATGGTGTTTAAAAAATAATTATTGAAAAAACTTGCAAAAATAGTGATCTCCGAAGTTGGTTATAGTTTTGTAGTGCACGCAGACTATCATTAAAAATCATATTTGAATATAAGTATATTCTCTGGTTACAAATAATAAGAATCATCCTCATATCATTTATATAATAGAATAGAAATTGAAGAATAGGGGAAAATAAAATATGAGGAAAATGAATTGAATTGAATCAACCTCAAATGTTGGAAAAATTGTTGAAAGGAAGGAAAGAAGAAAACTTTATTTCATAAAAATTAAAAAGTAAAATGGTTTAAATTCAGAATACCTACTCGAGAGCTTAAACTATTGACAGCTTAATTATGAAATTTATTATTATAAGAGTAGGTTATTATTTAATTAGAAAAAAAATTATTATGTTATACTCATGATTGAAGACAAATAAGAGGAATCGGCTGTGGTCGAAATACGTATTTTGACGCATGAAGTGGGGATCTCATTGGGTAATTCGACTCCCAGGTAGCAAATGAGGTAGCTAATTAGATTTATTTTGCGGTGGTGTCTGGTCTCCTATGCAAGGCGGTCATAATTACCAAACCCGTCCAATAATTTGGTAGCTATGTTTATCGTAGCTAACAAAAACCATCTTCGATTCCTCTGATATGTGAAGATACAAACCTGAACATGTTAGAGTTTGGGATATAAGAATATGTAAAACTGTACATTTTTTAAAATTTAAAGACAAATAAGTAAAAATATTGCACACAATGTGTGATATTTGCACACTAGGTGTACCAATAAAAGTTTGCGAAACATAGTTACCAGAATTCAATTCCATGATACGATCAATAAGTACCTACAATAAAATGACAAATCTGAAACTGAAATTTGACTTTGGAATTAAAAAGATTTTATACTTAATATACGAGTACTTGTTTTTGAGATGATTAAAACACATAAAATACAAAAGTACCAATATACAGATAATGATATATACGTACTGTTATAATACGTAATTACTGTGTTCTGCGATTGTGTGGAAAAAAAAAAATGTATTCGTAGGCGTATAGTGAAAAGTATATAAATACCGATAAATCATTATAAAATATTGTACGTAAATATTATAGGTAGTGTACGTACATTTTTATTAAATATTTACAATTTAACATTGAAAATTAAATTTTCCATCTATATTTTACAACGAGGAGAAACGTTTTATACGTGAACGTTACTGTTACGTTCGATGGTTACTGGTCTAACAGATATTATCATGTTCAATTAATGACGTTTTGTTTAGTATTATTCTAAATATTATGTTTTTCGTTTCTTGTTTATCGATTCGCTTAGGAACATTTTTCCGTTCGAATCGGTATATAGGCAGTTAAAACTTTACGAATGACGTTTTTAACGCCTTATCCAAAAAAATTGTACAACGGCAATACCGGGCGTATATTTACCACGTTAAAATAGCAGTTATATTCAGTGGCGTCATTTGGGGGATGGCAAAGGGGGTATTTGCCCCCGCCTAATTTTTAAAGACTTAGGTACTGGGTCGATCATTGGGAATATCTTCCTATAAAAAATTTATAATTAAAGTATATTTTAAAGGTACCATATGGACCTGTAGGATCAACCTACCCGGTCTTGCCCTCATTTGCTTCGGTCCATACTAATTTTGGACTGGACTTGGTTTAAATGTATTTTCGGGCCGGGCCATGCATAAGAAAAAAGATCATTGGTTCGGCCTGTATCAAAAATGTCTGATCCTTGCAGGTTAATAGTATTTATAGTAATTAGTAGGTACTAAAGACCGTAAATATTTATCAGGCTCTTGTTGAACCATACTATTCAAAATGGAAACATTTTCAGGCAGAGCCGAGTTTTTAATTAAAAAGCTCGGCTTGGATTTGAATAATTTATTATTTTGAGACACCCTGCAGGCCGGCTAAATGCTAAATGTTATTTTGATCAATAATTTATAATTAATATAACATATATATATGATATAATATAATATGTAGTTTATTGTGTAATAATATAATAGGTAAGAAGATAATAGTTAGTAGATATCATATTATAGTAACTTAAATTCATAAATCTATAGATAATTAGATGTAATTTATGGAGAAGGTATTAGAAAAAAAAATGTGAAAGATATATAGGAGGTACCTATAATCAGTTTTATATCGGTCACTTTGACTAACGACTCTGTTGCGAAATGTTAAAAATCAAAATTGACGTATAAATAACATTACATACATTATACGCATAAATAAATGAGACAAACGATAGAACTTAATAAAACTAGCCGAGTCGCACGTTCAACACGAGAAAGGTAAATAGCGACAAAAATCTACGAGAGGAATGAAAAAATATTTTATTTGCAAAAGGGCCGGTGGAAATTTTTCCCCCGTCTAAGAAAAGCTGAAATGACGGCACTGGTTATGTATTATTGTAATTTATCCGCCGGGCCGTGGAAAATCGAAAAAACAATTCGTTCGCGCACACAATACGACGTGCGAGTAACGCCGACTCGACCGCCGCACGGGACCCGACCCGAATCGAATGCATGCCGCCGGCACTAATCAACTAATTCGGACGATAAATCGTTGCCGACCGGACACTTTGGCGTCGAATCAAAACGCGGCGAGCCCCGTTCCCTCACCCCGCCCCACCGTAGTTTCTGCCTTTCTTTGTATGCACAGTTTTACGTACAGTATAATGTGTGCACACGTGTGTGTGTGTGTGTGTGTGTGTGTGTACAGGGAAGGCGTGCAATGGGTATTGTGTCAGTGGAAGACGTCCATATATATATATATATATGTGTGTGTGTGTGTTGTGCATAGGTCGAGAGGAATACGAGGACGGAGATTGGGTCCGAACACGATCGGGCGTATGCCCGAGAAAGATGGACGTGGCCGGAGAAAAAGAGGGACCGAAAATTCGAGAGTGCCAAAAACGAACGTCGTTTTCCAAAGGGTCATAGAGAATCGATGGGATTAAAAAAAAAAAAAAAAATCGTATAATGTATATATACAGTTCCGAAATTTCGTAAATTCTATTCCGAAAGCTTCGTTCGGTACTATCGGGCCGTGTCGTGCAAATAATATAGGTATACACACACACACACACACATATATACCTATATATATATATATACTCACCCGAATATAAGCTATTTCGCGAAATAGATAAAATACAAAATAATTTCCGTTTGCATTGTATATATTATATAGGTAGTAACTTCATACCATACACAGCATTAAAATGTTTTCGGTAAAATGACATTATTTTCAAAATTATTTCTGAAAAGATTGCTAAAAAGTTTTGAAAATATTTAAAAACAAGTATCCATTTCACGTTTATAAAAAATATTTCCTCTGATAATAATATTCCTCTTTTAATATACCTATTCAAAACGTTTTTCTTTAATGTTTTCAAAACATTTTCTTTCAATTCAATTCAATCGAAAAAATAAAAAAATTAAAATTAAAATCGTTACTGTTGAGGTTGATATGAATCCTGACGAGGGAGATGATTAAAAATCCGTAAATATGACCAATTCCGGAACCGTGTTCAAATCACATTCCTTATATCTTATTCCTTTCCATCATGTTCATGAATATCTCTTGAGTTTTGTTCATATATAAGCATGTCAATGTTTAAAATATCTAAATCACTTTATATTATATGTTTCTTATGTAATTTCAATTTTTTCATTATTATTCAACAAAAACTAAGTTATTTCTTACGTTTCACATATTAATATTAATACGATGTAATATTACGTTATAATATATTATATATATATATTATACCTATTCTCTGATTTTTATTATCATAAAATCTGATAATATTATACCGATATGTCTTGAATTAAATATTCATTTTTTTATACTAAGTAGGTACGAACAAATAAAATATTTTTGAAATATTCTCTCTTCATACACGCATTTTTTTCTCGTTTTATTCTTGCTCATATTAATGTTTTCGGCGTAAATTTAGTAATATTGTGTACAATTTCTATTAGAATGACCACTTTATACAGAACATTTTTAGAGGGGCTTAGCCTCCCTAAATACGTCTTTTTCCTGCTGAAAAAAAAAAAAAAAATTTTTTTTAAATATTAATATTATTATATGCACTCATATAGGTATGAGCTATAAAATATGTAAATAAACGTATATATGTGGCCAGTTCTTTAAAGTTGTATTATAACTGCCCAAAAATAGTTTTTTGCCAACATTTTTAGTATATTAAAAAAATTAATTTGGCATATTTTCCATTTATCCTAAAATATTTTCTCAATATTTTGTCTAAAATATTTTCTTGTAATCATTAACAAATATTTAGAAAATATTATAATTTTTCAAATGCTGTATGGGTATTACATGGTTTCCTAGATAATTATTATAAGTATGTAAGATACTTTATCATTTTCACTTTAAATTTATAAAAATACTTCAAATAAAATGCTGTTATTATTTAATTAAAATTGTATGTACTATTATATGATATTATACATTTGTACTAAGTTTTTTTTTCAATACTATTTATACTTAATAAGAAAAGTGTTTTATTAAATGTTAAAAATTACCCGACAATAAACCGATTATTGAAAACATAAAAACAAATAGAGGTGATCAATAAAAAGTACCTATCTCCTGAAAAAAAGTATCTTTTTACCAAAAATATATATAATAATCAAACAATTACAAAATAGTGAAAAAATACTACCAAACATCCCACATTTTGAGAGGAAATTTATACTGCAGAAAACATTGATTTTATCATTATATTCCAGTAAATAAAATAATATTTCAATGCACTTTAATTATCCTATTGCAAAATGATTATTATTATTATTATTATTATTATTATCTCTAAACATGATTATTAACATCCTGTTTTTCGTGCATTCTGCAGTTTCAATAAATTTATCACTAGTGGTATATAATTTCAACATCGGTTAAAACATTATCTGTTAAATTGTTTAATCAAGGAATGTTTGTAGGAATTGACAAAGGCGTGATTTTGTATTTTTTTTCTTGCTTCTTTCTAAAATAATAAATAATACTTTTTGCTTAAATAATTAAAAAAATAATTGAAATAATGAATGAGATGAGCACATTGTAGTTATAATAACAATAATAATAATGTCTACAGTCAAAAAATGAAATTTCTCGTCCTAATTATATTTTAAGTAATAATACACATATAAATATATATACAGTTTAAACCTATAATATTTGTATTTATATAAGGAGAAAACTGATATTGCCACCTTATAAAATGAATTATTCGAACTTAAATTTATCGTTATATTTTTGAGATAATTTAGAATGAAATTAGAAACGACGTTGTATTATAAGTAGTACCCATTTATACATAAATGATATCCTAATATATATTAAATTAAATTGCTATATAATGCATAATATTAGAAAATGTATATGTATTTTAATTTGTATATATATATATGTCTCTTTAAAAATTTTAGTTTGAGAAAATTATTGGTCTTTCAATACTTTATGATCATGCCTCCCAAAAAAAAAAAAAAATGTGAATACACTTCCGATATATATTTAAAAAATTCTTACTCCCCTCTGGGCACGTCCTTGGTAGTAACAAAAGTCAATTGTTTGGAAAATTACATTTTGTCACTTTTGGTTATTTAAATTGTAAAGTAAACGACATGAATTTAAAAAATAGAATTTTGATTTAACTAAAACACAGATAAATGGATGTAGAATTTATTGAAATATACAACAATAATAATTGTCTTATTTTTGATAATATTTAGTAGTTAAATATAATATATTGTATTTTGAAAATATATTGTTGTTCATATTATTATGAATTTTGATTTTTTTTGATTTTACAGTGATGTTTCATCATGTTTTACAATAATTTATCTGCGTGATTTTCTGTATCTATGAATGGAAAGTTATCTGTATGATTTGTTGAGAGGACGTGATATTCGTATCTGTAGTCTCCGTCTAACCAACTGTTAATATACGAAACTTACGTTCAGTATTTGCATCACAACTTTGTTATTTTTAATATTAGAGTAAATTGACCTATTACTAAATTTATAGACAAGTTAATTATCTATGCTGTAGTGTCATTCTTTTATCGAGTATTTTTATTTTGTAAAGAGATATAAATATTTTAAAAACGTATTAAATAAAATAGATGTATTTTTCTTTAAAATTAAAATTTCAGAAAAATACGACGCAACAGCATAGATAATAATCTCACCTAAAAATTTGGTAATAGGTCAATTTACTGTAATATTAAAAATGACAAAGTTGTGATGCAAACACTGAACGTAAATTTAGTATATTATCAGACGGATACAACAAATACGGGTATTACGTCCTCTTAATTATTATAATTACTTGTCATATTACTTTGGTGGACTAGAAGTCTATATGGAAATAAAAACTCTAAAATCTCGGGTAAAACTGTGTATGACAGCTATTTAATATTATTATAATATTTAGGTTTAATATACTTAAAATACTTAAAATAGAGAGGCCAATTTTCAATTCTTACCCCCACAAAAAATTGCACTGTTCAGAATCGTATTTATGGAATGCAATGATTTATTATTGCTTTCAAATCTAAAACAAAAGTACTACATTATCCCGTCCGAAACGGTACATACTACTTGCGTCCCAGGTTATATTTAATAGCGGACAAGTTACGTTCCGACCAAAAATGTCAAACCAGTTACAACATATTAGCGTCCCGATATACCTTTTTTTGTATAGCGTAGTTGGGTCCCCAAAATCAATAACTATATAGGTAATCGATGATTTTGAATACCAAAGTGGTTACTTACCGTTTATGGTTAGTTACTAACTTCATCATAGTGTTATCACTTTATCAGTTAACTATCGGTTTGATAAAATCGGTTAATTATACAATTAATATAAATAGTTTTTAATAAATGTATGCTTTTATCATATGGTAATAATTATAAATATCATATGAAAAAATTATTCTTTTTTATCATTGACAAGGACAAAATTCTCCTTTTCAGTCGTACGGATTGTTCTTGTAGTACCTACGTTATGTAATTTTAGATTCTAAAGCGTAGCGAGGAAGCTTATGGTTTTACAATGATTTTATTTTAGTTTATTTTTTTTATTTTTTATTTTTATTTTTATTTTTCTGTAAACACTTTTTCTACCAGAAGGAAAGCTCCGATCTTTACACTCATACCCGGTTTCCGTAGCAAATTGCATCTAGTTGGTACTTTTGAGAGGTCATTTTTCGATTTTCATAATAGTTTTTTAATGCGTAAGCAAAAACTACCAAAAAATTACGAA
>JAIPRL010001725.1:0-74767 GCA_025469235.1 Pemphigus obesinymphae | reverse complement strand
TAAGGACAAAAAACATTCATTTTCGTAATTTCAAGATTTTTCCAAAAATAAATTATAATTTTTAAAAATTTTAAATAAAAATTAAAACAAACATTGCGTTCCTTGATAAATAAGTTAAGGGGGTACGCTGTTCAACATGAAAAAAATGAAGAGTAGCTCCGTCCCCCTGCGTCCCTCCCCAAATTCACCACTGATTAAATAAACATTAAATTCGGTTTGATCGAATATTACTAAACAAACTTTTCAGTCAACCTTATTTGAACATTTTTTTTAAGGTTCATACAACATTGCATGGCGAGGTTCAATGCAACATTGAACCTTTCATCTGAATCTCTCTCCCTCCCACCAAAAAAAAAAAAAAAACTTACAAACAACCGTGCATTATTATTTTATTATCCCCCTCCATCTTATTATTGTACTACCTTCAGGGTACATTATTTATTATTTTATTTTTTTTTTTTTGCTGTAAATTATACAATAAATCTTAAATCCGGTGATTGGATTCGAAACTCCGACCATCACCAACTTAAACATTTTTGTACTCACGCTTGACCGACCGAGCTACACTCCGATGATACAAGCGTAGCCGGAATTGTGGGTACATATATACAAATACTATATATAAATACATATACAAATATACAAATACTCGAGTAATGGTATACGATTTCAGACAAGGCAAAGGAGGAGAAATTTTTTGAATCGCCGTAACGCATTCAATGGTGGTCAGAACGAGCTCGGATGGATGACAAAATGTGTCGACACTGAGGTATATAACATACTAAAAGTCACTGTTTTGGGTAGTCCAAAATCGAATTTTAGATTGCTCATAACTCAAAGGGAAGTAAACCTAGCGCCTCACGATTTTGTCTACTCCACTCTTTTTTAAAGCCCCTGAACCATAAGTGCCTATTAGGGGGAGGAACATAGGGGGTATTCTCCCCCTTTAGAGAATACCAAAAAAAAAAAAATGATATTATAAACCAGAGTGTATAACACATTTTAACATCAGACCGAGTACGATTCGACTGCTATTAAATTCGCAATAAGGACTCAAAAATGTCCCCTCCTTCGCCGTGCTCCAATATTATCGTGTACTATTCCACCCTCAATTCCAAAAGTCCTTTGTTGCAGGATGCCGAGACGTGAACCTATCTTTTCGTGGTTTTAGACACCCCTTACCTTTTTAAACTCAATATCCATAGGTGGTTATGGTCATGGGGGGTAATGGTAGGGACATATACTCCTGGAGAATAACTTTATAATGGATTATTGCTAATATAGCTTATAACATAAAAATATTATAATTTATATAGGTCTGCCCGCTCTGAAATTTATCCTATATAAACATTGAAATATGAACAAAATTATAATGTTGAATTAAACATTGTTTTTTAAAGGTTATGTTGAACATTAATTTTTAAACATTTAATATTTAAACATTCAATGAAATTTTATTCTACATTAAACTTTAAACATTAATTATTTTACATTAATTTAATGTTTATTAAACGTTTATTCTTAAACATTCAACTATTATATATATATATATTTATACCCATATAGGGACAATAATAATGTGTTTTATTTAATTTACTAGGTATAATTATTATTTATAATCAAATATAACATATATAACATAAATATTTACATAATTATTTTCAAACCCTTTTTATGTTTTTTATGATTTATGGTTATAAGGTATGCGTATGAATAATGGTGTATTATTTATATTTAACGAATCATGATAGTTAAATTTATAATTTACAAATAGTCTATAATGTATATTATACAAGTATATAGGTATAAGTACGGTTTAATTTTATGATGATTCCCTATATAAACCGACCACAATATATTATACTTATGTGTATATATGTTGGTACAATAAACATCAAATTGTTGTAAATTTGTTATGAGCTCAAAACTTTGTGGTTTTGATTAGAAAACTGTCAATTACAGTCTTTTCAACTGTACTAAATAAATTATGCTGTTAGTTCGCTCGATTGTGTGATAATTACTAAATTACGCAAATGTTAATAATGACCAACTATTGTGGTTGGATTTAAATTGCCAACTAGTTTACCAAAAACTACATTTTGAACACGAGAATCATATTGAAATAATACATTTGAACAATAATAGTAGGTAATAACTGATATAATAATTTAACTTTAATAATGCATACATAAAAATTAAATATATATTACAGTATTATACAATAATACATTTATAAATGTGTTATTTTATAGTATATCTTTGTTTTTCAGATCGTATTTAACTTTAAAATCGTAATATGATGAAACTCAAAATATTTGAGTTTTTTCATTTAAAATTATATGCTACGTTCTACAGTACTTGACTACCTATACAACTGCCATATTAAATTATAATTTAATTTTACTAAGTGAAATATTTTTTATCCACAGAAGTGAATTCCCATAAAAATAACAGCTATACCTATATCAATGTTAATGTTTTAAAATTTATAATTGAAACCCAATTTCGTGTATATTTTTAATTCTTTTAATACTAATGTAAATTACTTTGATTAAAAAAATAAATTTTTGTTGACATTACAGTATTTTATGAATTAAAATACAACACAGAAATATCAATAGTTTTTAAATTATTTTGTTTACAATATAGGTATAGATATTATATAATACCAAAAATCGTTGAGAAACCTGGGGTTGTAGGAGGATTACTAGCTATTTAGGATGCCATAGAAATCGATTTTTTGGTCCAATATTTGTACAAAATTTACTGAAAGAAACATACGTATAGAATTCGTAGGTATTTCCGTATGGAATATTTGGCAAATACAAGAAAAATATTAATACATACATATACGTACTATATGTACATTACAACGTTTCCTTTTACAAATAAACAAAATATAGCGCTACCTACGTTATATATATATATAATAAATCCGTCAAGTATTGAAATAAAAATCAATATATTTTATATTTGAATCGAAAATGAATTTTGAATTTTGAGTGCATATTTTCATTTTTTATTCTGTGATATTTATATAGTTTCAATAAAAAAAAACACTGTAAATATAATAAATATTGTGGAAGCTACTTTTTAACGTAGAAATAAGTTAACGATAAATGTATTTACATGAGAAAACATAGAAGTTTTTATCCAGACACAGGACTACAGCTGATAAAATATTTGTATACTATAGTAATTTGCAAAGATGGACGAGTTGACGAAAAAGATCAATTCCAATATTTGCTGTCAAGCTAAATAAACCCAACAGTTTTCAGTTAAAAGTTAATACCTACCCAAATTGCTTACCAAAAAAGGAAAAATATTCATATCAATAAGCTTAAAGTCAAAAATATAAACTTAAAACTAGGTTTAAAAAAGTTAATTTCGTATTAGAATAAATTAAGAATAAAAAATATCTCAAAATATGTTATTCAAGCAAAATGTAATAAATTTGTAAATTACATATAAATTATTTTATTTTAATAATTAATAGGTATTGGTATGTCAAAAATTCCTATTCTTAAAATACCAAAAATGTAATTCCAATATTCTCGGGAATAAGGTAAAAGATATTCTAAAATAGGAACTTAAATTTTGAATTTATAATGATCACTTAATTGACAATATGTAACTCGCACTGCAGTAAGTATATAAGTAATAATATGGATTTTACCATTTTTTTTACATATTATTCTTATATTTGAATTTGTAAAGATAATATTACACGTTTTTCATGCGCAAAAGTTGCACACAGTCTACCGTGCGAAAATAATCAAATCCGTAGCCCACTCTTTCGCCAACACAATAATGTTTAATATTCATCATCTATAATATTATTATCACAATATTAATCGTAATTATATACTCGTGCATTTGGTTTATATAAGTCATAAATTTGTTATTAATTCAGGATTATTCTTAAACTATGTAGATACTGCTTCCCACATAGTAAATTTAAATTATCGAGATATTTTTTGTCTACCTACACGTACAAAGTATTATTATTTATGGGCTAATTCAAAAATCATATTTACTACTCATTATTGATTAATACAATAATTATTTAAAGTAAATAGAACATTATTTGAAGTTTCAGAAATCCAAATTAAAGGAAATATTTTGATTAAAATCGATTTGAAATTATATTATATTTACTTTAGATCAATATTATGTACTGATATATTTTTATATTATAAATATATATAATATTGCAATTATGATTCTTGAATTTATTATACTTGTAATTAAATATAACCCATAATATATATTATATTAAGTAATACAAGTTCTCTCATTTTAAAGAGACATTTTTTTTTTCTTTACCACACTTGTAATATATTATATAATTATTAAAAAGTAGTTTTTTCCGTAAAATGTTGGTGTAAACTCGATACTCGGGCTCCATTTAATATTGATTATAATTTAAATAATTATTTTCTGAAAAATAATATATAGGAAATAGTTATTATATGGATAAATCGAAAGTTTTTTATAAAAGATAAACAAGTTACATGAAGTTGCACTCTGCGTTTTCCCGTTTTCAAAAACATTTTTTGAACAATAAACTCTTTACTTATTCAATAAACAATTTGATAACCTACTAAATTATATACTTATGTAGTTATGTGTAGAAAACAATTAACTAGTAACTACGGATAGACGGACGGATAGACTGACGGATGTACACAATGGTATATAAGTTGTCTCTAAATTTATGTTTAGAAACCTAAATACTCCAAAAATTGATTGCCTAAATTATATAAAAAATATCTTCTTTTTTAATTTAGTGAAAGTATTCATCATCGAAATATGTTTGCATATCATGAATACGAATCTTTTAATTTTACTTTTTTAGTAAATGTTTGTTAGTAGTAGTAAATGTTATTTAGTTTAATAGTTATTAAAAATATTTAATTAATATCCGCATAACTCGGAGGGTCACAGCTCGAAATAATGACTAGAGCAAAAGCCAGATGAGAGACAGCACTTTGTTCGACCAATAGGATATATTATGTACAACTTGTAGTAGATTTTTTGAATTTGGGAGCAATGATTAATCATTTATTTCTATAAAACAATTTTGAATGAAGTTAAATATTTACACATGTATTATCTATTTCTTATATTATGATATATTCAGTAAATTTTACACTCCCATGTAAAAATGTACACTGAATATAATTAAGAGTAACATACAATCCATCTTAAATTACATTTTCAGATCTTAAATCCTAAAATAAATAAAAAAAATATATTATCTTTATAAATAGCTTACTTGAAAAACTTTTTTTTTTAAATTTAAATTATATACATATCGTCTGTGTATTGTTCGTAGAACGATTATATTTACGGAATAACGGAGAAATTACCATACACGATTTTGTATAAAATTTATCGGGTAAATATAAAATTGTATTTATATTTAAAATAGTCGTTATTATGTACTTACTGAAAATGATAATATAGTCATCGAAATACGTATTTATAAAATAAAAAGAAATCATATTTTTGTGGAATTTAGTTTTTTCATTTATCATTTATCATATTGTATAGTTTATCAACAGTAAATATCTGTAGGTCATTTTTAAAAATATAAAGTCGGCTTGAATATTTTAAGAGCAGATAGTTATTACTCGTTAGTCAAACAAGAAAGTAAATAGCGTCTAAAATTAAAACAATATTGATACCTATATTTTTAGTTTTTATGACTACTCTTGAAACGTTCTCGGCAATCTCTTTAGTTTAATCTTATTGTATGGATTATACTCAAATACCTATATATATATATTTATAGGTACCTATTTTCTATATATTATATATAGGTATATTATATATAAAATAATAAAATAATAATATATTATGTTACCTATATAACATATTGATTCTTATTGACTATTGCATTATTTAGATGACATTTTCGTTATATTGCATAGCTAATACGTCAATACATATATAGGTTTACTGTATTCCGGTATGCGTTATAGTATATTCAGTCACTAACTGTCATTTAGTGTCGTCAGTGTATTGCGTATAGCTTACTTGTTGTTACTAAGTTGTGTTGTGAAAAATTAAAAAATATCCAGCTCTTTAGTTGTGATCACAATAATTTAAATAAAAATATGTCACCACCTAAGAAAAAAGTCAAAAGGTTAGTGAAATTTAGTAATGCTTGGCTCAAAAATTATACATGGATTATGTCCGTCCAAAATGATTCCCAAGCTCATTGTAAATTTTGTCGTTCTAATATTTTCGTATCACATGGTGGTGAAAATGATTTTAAAAAAAACCATAAAATATACACAATTTGTAAAAAATTAATCAAAACATATTTCTACTATAATTCCATACGTTTCTTTATCCACGGGTGAAAATCAAGTAGAAGAAAGCTGAAACCGCTTTCGTTTACTATACTGTTAAACACGCACGTAGTTATAACTCGGCTGAATGCGAATTTTTAAATGTGAATGCAAAAAATTTGATATCACAAAAAAATTTCTACGACAGTTATTTTCGTAGAAATTTTGAACGGTATCTTTTTATTTTAGTCCCACTCAATACTATAATAATAGCTAAAGTTACACGGTTCTTTAATTTAGTAACCCAATATTATAACGTTATGATATATAATAATTTTAACGTAATATAAACGTTACCCTGGCGACCCAGTAGAAAAACCTATTTTTACCGTGTCAGGAGTAGGTTACAAAAATTTTTTTGTGATGGTTAAAAATTGTTACATAATAATTAACATAATATTGAACCATTTCCAGATCAAAATGTAAATTTTTTAAGGGTGGGGTTATCAGGGCAACGTTATTCTGGCGCTCCCAGTAAAAAATAAAAACTTATTTTTTCCGGGTCCAGAGTAGATTACAAAATTTTGTTTTGTAGTTAAAAATTGTTACATAATAATTAACATAATACCATACTATTTTTTACCCAAAATTTCAATGTAAGGATGCCAGGATAACGCACCTCTATCGAGCCCCCTCTAATTATTTCCCAATTCAAGCTTTGTATAGACATAAGTATAAGAAATACAAACTTACAATAAGTAAACTAAAATTATATTAAAGAGAGAACTTATATACCTATATACTGGAGCCCTATTTATATTTACATAGGTATATACGAGTATATGAATTGAAAAGTATGTTTCAATGTAATTTTTATTATCATGTCTCATCTAAATGCGATATTTGGCTATACACATATATTATGAGAACTACCTACTTCATTCTATTTATGCATAATTTATTACGTAATGATACTTCATGGAGACGTACAGTATAATATATCACCAAGAATATAAATTTAGAAGAGAACCATTGTCATGAACATGCATTATTAATATAAAAGATCAAAAGAACATAATAAATAAAATATTAATAATAATGGGAAAAAATTCAACCGAGTTTTCCAATTACCGAAATTATGCATTTTATAATCGCCCGGTATTCCATTCGATTATCATTCCTACGGATTCGTGAAAACAGTGGTAGATGTAAACAAGAATTGAAGGATCTTAATGCTTCTAAAAAAATCCCACTGGTTAACACTATTGAATTCTAAAATTCATTGACTCGAATTTGCTCAAAACAATTTTTGAAAATAAGTAAATAAATAAACTATTAAGTTGGCATTAATATAGTATTTAATATAGATATACTCCAATTGTAGGATAACTAATTAATTTAGTAGTTTTTGAATTTATTAATTCAAACGATAGATATATTTAAATTCCATAAAATGCAATTTGTCCGGTAAATTATATCCAAAAATTCTTTCAACTGATTTAGTTTATTTTGCAAAAACAATTTTTACTTTTGACTTCTCTTCGGCCTTGATTATTGTTTATATAATCTTGTTCGCTAGAATTGCATAGTGGTAGACATTGAAGACAATTAGATGAAAATTGTTTAGTAATAGCCATCCAGCATCCCTACAGCACTTATTTCAAATTTTAAATACTTAGATACAAAAAATATTATTTAAAAACATTTAATCTGTTTAACAACATATAACATCATAGTATAGTATATTTAAATAAAAATTAAATCGATATAATATTATATATTTCAAATAATATTCAGATTTAACACGTTTCTTAAAATGTATAAAATAAATGTTTTATTTTTATTGAATTTTATGTACCTACTTAATAACTATTAATATATATTATTATCCAAGTTAATATAATATTTACAATATTGATTCTAAAAGCATTTTAAAAATAAACCAATACTGCAGGCATGTGAACCACTGTACTCGTATCTTGTTAGTTTTACCAAGGCCAGATATTTACGTGATAAAGTTATTTCAACTTTAAAGAAGGTACCTATGTAATTTAAATGAACCTGCACTGTAGCCTGTCTATGTAATTAATAACAAAATTTAAATAAAAGCAAAGTAACTAAAATTGGAACTAGTTTCTTGGTAACGTTTCCCAAATTATAATAAATCAAATCACAATACATTTAAGGAATTATTAATAATATGTATGTAGCTATATGGCAATTTTTTATTTTTAGAAAAAATCTTATTCGATGAACTGTTTTTTGAGTAAATATGCGACGGGTGAAAGTATTATATTATTTATATTATATACAATACTTACTAATATTTAAATGATCTTTTAGAATAAATTGGTAAATGGTATGCGCATAAAATCTATCCATTTTCTCAAAAATCCATAAACGATATTACTTATGAATATTACATTAAGGATGTCCAACTTTGGGTTTCAACCCACATTTTTATTATTTTTTTTTTTTTTGTATAGCTAAAAATTAAAAGACTTAAAATTTAATATTATTATATATGGTTTTTATTTTAGTATTTATATGATAGAAAAACAGTTTTAAAAATCTGAAAGTGCCCTATATTAGCATATCATGTATTCAAATTTTATATCTTTATCTAAGTATAACACATTATAAACACATATTATTATGTTTTATAAAAAAAATTAAATACTTTTAACATTAATTATATATTATTAAATAAGTAAATTATGGCACCAATTAATAAATTGTGAAAAATATGTATGATTACTTTATATTTGAAATAATTACACGGCACTCTCATTTCAATAGTTCGCTGCCCCTCTGCCCAAAACAATCAAATAAGTTATTTTTTCGAAAACAGACCTTAACGCTAATTCAAAAATAGTATATTCTTAAATAATTTTTTACAGTTATTTTTAATTAACAGATTCGATTTTTTAACAGTTAAATCTAGATTTCTGACTACTATAAGTTCGATCAATGCGTTTAATGTATGCATTATAAGTACATATTTATATATAGGTACACTATATACACTGTAATTTTTTTTATCGAGAGCCAGACTATATTGTAAGAAATATATATATATATATATATATATTTTAGGACATTTTTTCAGAAAGTTATTTGTATACACCATTCTAAATTTTTCATATTTTCAAATTTTTTATCCCTCCATCCCTTTATTTTGTTAAAACTACATTAACTTTCAATTTTCAAATGACCGCCTTAATTTAAACTATAAATTCTTTAATAATAAGAAAAATATAAGAATATATTTTTATTAAAATTTTAAGCTCTTAATTTTTTTAATCCGATGAATATTACCTGAGTAATAACCATTCGATTTTACAACGTGGTCAAGTGGTGATGTACTATCATAGCACGCGTATTAGGTGTTGACGTATTATAGTACTTCTTCACTGCACCATATCATTAATTTTAATGTTATTACTCGGATAACATCCATCGGATTTAAAAAATTTTAACGTAAAAACTGTGGTGTTTTTAAAAATTTAAAAAAAAAATGGTGGAATAGTTTGTCAATCATCGTTCATTCAGTTGTTGAACACGAATGTGTATCATTATTATTTTTCATTTGTTTGCATTTAGAAAATGACTTGGGGGCTAATTTTAGTATAACAATTTTCTGTTATTTTCGATAATTTTCTTTTACGCTTAAGATCACTGCTGGGGAAATCGAAAAATATAACCTCTGTAATGCACCAACTAAAAGAAATATTCTATCAAAAAGTTCTTTGCTTCAACATTTTTACTCGACTCCATCTACTCACAAAAAGTGTGTTATAAAATAAACACATTATTTTAAAGCCCACATATTCCTTACTACGCTCGGAGTCTAATGTTTTATAATAATGGAGCACATTTTTAGGAAAGAAAGCTATTAAAATGTTACGAGAAAAAAATATAATTTTTTAATCTATTATTTCGTATAGGTACTCGTTATGTTGTAATAAATATTGTTATTATATACTAACACAAATCATAAATCTAATCTAATATCTCAAATTTTATTTTTACTACCTAGATGTTTAAAGTTATAGATACTGTGAAATTAAGACATATAGTATATTGTTTTATATATATATTATTGGATGAAGTAATCCTTTTACACCAATGGCATAATTTGAGCCACGCGATGTATGCATTTATTAGAGTAGATTATCCTTTGGCACACGATCCAACTGATTTGTTCTGCTACGTTTTTGGCTCGTTCAACTTTGATAATTTAACATAATATTGTTATAATTATGTTGATATACTATATATATGTACGTACGAGTATAATGTGTATTGTAGATGATGTAGACGACTTCATATTTGATAAAAATATAATATGATTATTGCACCCTATTCACTATAGGGAGTGGGTGGACAATGTATATTTTAAATCATAAATAATATTTTCAAAAATGTTCAAATTTTTTGTATTGTCTCTACCGTTCTAAAAATTAAAATTAAAAAATATTTTCATCGAAGTGAAAACATAATAGTATAATACTCTCATTTATAATAATATTCTACTCTCATTAGCACATTGATTAATTTGAATTGACAATAACATAGATAGGGGATTTGGAATGCTAGATCGCATTGCCATCATATTTTGCGGATATTTTTGGGAGAAAGTGTAATATATTTTATATTCCTTTACTTGCAAATATACTGATTGTCTATATTTCATCACTATCTAACTATATTAATATTATTATACCTACTTAACTACAACTTACAAGTATATATAAAACAACTTTATGATAAATAGATTTTAAAATGATTTTCTATAAAAATATTTTGTTATCTACAATTCTGCACACAATATAATATATATTATTTGCAGTTGAATTTCTTCTAAACTTATCAAAAACATATACTCCGAATTTGATGCTCATAGAATTTTTTCACAATACACACTAGAATATAAACTTTCATGATGACGTGTACAAAATATTAAAAGTATTTATAAAGTTTTACCTTACACAAATACATATTTTAATACTTGTAATTTTTATAAGATATGCTTATCATTTTATACACGATATTTACAGGTAGGTACATTTTCAGTAGAAATAAACTTTTTAAAACTTAAAAGTAAAATAATAATTGTATGAATAAAATATTTAAGTTAATTACATAATATTAGCGTATACGCTATTGTGATCTTATTACTTTTAAGTTTAAAAGGGGGGCCACGATAAAAAGGGCTGGAAGCACCCGTTACCACAATTACTCGTGTATATTTACGATTAATCGAACTCATAAATTACAGGAATAATATTGTAACTTCATCACGTGACTAGTTACCGTACAATGACAAATATATGTTGTGAGAACGTTACCACGATTTTTATTTTACTGATAATAATCTCTGATTCCGGACCCATGTCACTTTTACCGACAATTTTCGGGAAGATGACGAGTAACGAATACCGAGTAACGAGTAACGAATAACACCATTCCCACGACACGTGATAATACACAAATATCGAATATTCGTCGAGTACCTACACGAGTTGTGGGAATGCAGATGAAAATACAGGTGGTATAAATATATTAACTTAGATAGCAATAATAAATCTTTATTTTCAATAAATAATTTTGAACGGAACTAGGTGTAATATTCAAAAATATAAATGTTAAACGATTTTTTTGAAAAATGTTATTACGTCACCATTTTAGATATTTTAATAATATATAGTAGTCATCGCTACTTTATTTATTATTTTCTCATTTCTGAAAATATTCTACTGTAAATAGTAGTTTTCCTTTACAAATAAATAAACTATACTGAGAAAATTTTAAAAATGGCCTATAATTTTCCATTAAAATTAATTTCTAATGTTCTTTTTAATCGAAAGTTGTTTCAGAAAATTATTAGAAATTATAATTAATTTTTAAATTTATGAGCCACATTTTATTTTTATTTTTTGTTTCGCCTACATACACTGTTTAGAAATATATGTTTAAGTATAATATATGTAATAAAAAACAATATAACTTGTCAAAAAATAAAAATTAATATTGAGTGAAATGCTTTATTGTTCGGATTCAAACACTGTTAATAACAAGTTTTATAAAATTATATTATATTACCAAGCATTATTAATTAATTCTGGATATAATGAACTATACTTTTAATAAAATTAATGTATTTTCATAATAAACATATAGTATAAATCAATTTAAAATGTACATTTACTAATTTTTATATTATATTATCAAAGATTTAATTTAAATATTTAAATCGTAGTTTTGTATTCCGAAGATGATCAAAAATGAAAAAAAAAAAATTTTAATTTATTTATTAAATCAATACTGTAATAAATTATCGATAAAAATTTTTGGTAATAAAAAAATAGAAAAACAATATAATATTGGTGATAAAAAACATCAAGACTGTGACGCATTCTATAAGACATTACAAAGGTTATAAAAAGAGTGTACATATCATGATATCCATTCACTCTTGTCGTATGATTTTATTTTAATGACAATTTTTATTACTAATATTATTATCATCGAATATCGAACTCGTTTGGTACGATAAAAAAAAATACATCCTGCTGTGAGGATAATGCATATGAGATAATACGAATTGATTGCGAATAAATCAAAGGATATACTATATTTGTATTTTATTTATGTGTATGGTATACCTATGTAAAATAAACCTTAAGAATATTGTTTCTATTCATGGTATGAATGTATTATAAAAAATATAGCAATCACAGCTATGATTAAGATCTACTAAATAACGATTGAATAACTCGTTATTGTTTATTTTATATTATATTTTCAGAAAAATAATTTTGATTCATTTCTAATATTTCTTATATTTATATTTTATTACTTTATTTACTTTTTAACATGGATGGCATCCGTTACGCTTACTGTTGTATAATACCAAGAATTTTTATCAATGTAAATTTTTTAGGTATTTTTTTTTTTTACATTTAGTAAATTAAATAATGTATTATATAATGTTACAAATAAAGAAACGTTTTTAAATTGTAATGTTTAATGCCATCATTTATTTATATTATTATTATAACAAGAACCAATGTAAAAAATTAATCATTTTAATATATTTAACGTTATTTTTATTGTATAATTATTATATAAATTATATTGTAGGCAAATATAAGCAAAATAAGGTGAGAAATAAAAAATTAAAATATTATTTGTCAAATTTTTAGTAATATTCGTATTGTTATTGATTTTAAAACTATATAATTTTAGATGTATATAGTTATAAAATTAAATGGTGTTATAAATTGTTTAAGCACTCTACATTCATTTATAAAACTATTTCATTTTTCATTATACTCTCTGGAATATTTAATATTTAAACAAATTTTGAATTCAACACGAAATTAAAATATATAGGTATATATTTTATATATATATATATTATATTTATTAGTTATTGGAAAATGAAATTTCAGAAAAATACGTTTGTACCGATAAAATTCAGTTCCATGTACATAACGACGTGACCTCTGAATTTTGTGATTAATGATGCATTCCGAGATCTCTCCGTTTCGCGATAAGATAATTAGTTACGATTTATTTTTATTTTATATTATTAACAAACACTAAATAACATTACTCTAATCTGTGACTACCGTTTTTAATTTAATCAATGTTAATCACAATATATATATATAGCTTCTTTAAATGGTGTAATCAGAGAGGACGGGGTGGTCATGGAGATTGATAACCTTCCAAAAATTTAACTACGGAATATATGTTACGTATAATTTTCAGTGATATCTAAATTTTAGGTACTTATATACAATAGTATTTAGTAAGTACTCTAAAGCTTGGAAGTGAAAAACTTTTATTTAAATTTTTTTAACATATTGGATTATAATATACTTTATGACTTTATTTAACATTTTTTTTTATTAATTTTCATAATTTTAGGTCATTTAAGGTTTCTAAACATAAGTTTAGACACTTTAAATCCCCGTTGTGTCAATCTGTCTATACATCTATCTATCCATAGTAATTAGTTACTAGTATACATATAGTTGTATATATTATTTATTAATTTAATTACCAAGAAGATAGATATTTCCTGAATATAAAGAAAAATCACAGTTATATTTTTCATTCTTAGTATAAGACGTAGAATATTGATCAAGAATAAAATTTACAAATTAAGTATATATACATAACTATGTATAGGTATTTAAATACAATTTTAACTGAATTATACTTAATTTACATTGATTGTATTTTATAAATCCATTTTTGTATAAAACCACAAAATCTATTGTAAAATTCAAAATCCTAAATAAAATTTAATCTTGAAACCCAGAGCCTCTCTTTATCCGCACTAAGATCCAGAAAACATATATATATATATATATATAATTTCTTTCATTTTCGTTATAAATCTTATATATTTAAACATTAACCCCCTCCCCCTTGGAACTATAAAAATAATGGGACCAATGTATATATTCAATACTACAATACTAAACATCAATATGTTGAAAATTTTAAATTGTAGCTTACCTTTTGTAATAACGCAAAAATATAATAATATACAATAGTATCTATAATATAATAATTTTCAGTTAAATTAAATTTAAATCATTCATAAATAAACTAATAGATTAAACAATTAGGTGTAACCATTACAAATAGTAGGCATACTAACTTTTGTAATTACAAAATATTTAAATTAGTTAAATAAAAAAAAAAAAAAACAAAAACTATATTTAATGATTTTAAATATTGTAATTTTTATTTGAAAAAATTACCCTGTTGGAATACGAAGAAATGTAGTTACCATATTTCACGAGAGCAGAAATATACATTACAATCAACCGATGTGGAATTTCTAGATGGAATAACTAAATCAAGATTTCGTATTACAAGAGTAATCACTACACTACAAACATTCTATATTTGGAACACAACGCTACTTACTTAAAATGTTCGTTTAAGTCAAATAAATGTAGTGGCAAAAAAACAAATTTACTCAGTATATCAAATTTCAAAAGCAACTTGTAATATTCTATAAGTACATTTTGGAATCTGTCATATATTTCATATACATCACCGATAACCCAGTTATAACTTATGGTACCTATTTTAAAAGCAATTAGATATTACCAGATATTAATTCTATACACTATTTCAAATAAAACAGATACTATCATTAAATATTTCATCCATATTATTATAAGTGTTATTGAAAATACATAAAAAAAAATATATATATACAGGTATTTATTGCTTATATAGTTATTGATTTTCGTTTCCATGATATTTTACCAAGTCGATGTACTCGTAAGGTAGGTATAATGTTGTCTGAACGTATTTCTTAGACGGGAAAGATGTTATGTATATGCCCTATAGTCTCGTTTAAATAATACGAATTCAAAACAACATTGCAAAACACGTGATAACAAATGGTAGTAAATACATATGACATTATGTTTTGATCTTGTTATCGCTTCTTTATCATATTTCATCACATCAGTTTGAAAATTCTTTAAAAACAAAAAAATTAAAACACCTAATATTCGTAAAAACAACAGGACGCGTCGCAACGCTATTGGCCGATAAATATATTCGGCCTACGGTGAATTAATTATTATTTGTAGTGCGATTTCGATAAAAACCTTCGCACATATTTACCGTGACTTATATTTAAATAATAACAATACAATATACCAACCTGAATATTATATTATACAAATAACATTTTGTAGTTTTCTATCCGATAATGTTAGTCGTAATTTTCGGATCAAATCTAGTTTAATAAATCCGTTTTTTTTTTTTTTTTTTTTTATTGATAGTACTTACTTTTAACGCTGATTACGAATCTGAAAATGTCCTGACCTTCTCGCACTCAGTTTGGAATTTATAGGCTTTCGAATTTCACACGAATTTACCCTTTTTTTTATGCGCGTGGTGCCGCACGTAAACATTGATTACTTGGGATTACACTACACTACACTGTCATAATAACTCATGACTACATTAAAATATATACTAATATTATTACACGCTCGTTGTGTAGGTACCGTGCCGTTCATACAAAAAGCATCCTGATTGGTTGAACCAATAGTATACCAAAAGTTTCCGAGTGGTTCAACCAATCCGGGAGCTTTTTACATAAATAGCGCGGTACACGGTGAGAATGTAATATCGTCCTATTATTTTAGTAGTGGTAAGTGCATTGACACAGACATTTTTATTTTCCCGATTTATTGTTTGTAAGATCATGTCGATAGGTCACGGAAAAAAGTAAATGCTTTTCGAATGTAATTATTATTTTTTGGCAGAGTCACACTGGCTCGCTACGGTCACTCTGACATTTATTTAATCGAAAATATCTCTCGATTTAATGTAAAACGGAAAAGTATATGATTTCGGAATTAATTATATAAACGACTATATATTTGATACAAATATATAGTTTAAATATATCGTTTTGAATAATACATAAAACTTAAAATTACTATAACTTCTAAACTAAGTCCGTCCGGCCAAATCTGATCCGGAATAAATGCAATTTACCATACCACACACCTCACCAATTCTGATCATTTTTTTTTTTAATTCTAAAAATGCTGGTGAAGTCAGTATTTGGTGCTCAAACTTATTTTAAAAATTAAAGCGATTAAATTTTTTGTACTACATAAAACGCCATATTTTACGCTACTTTTTCGTATCATAACAGTCATTTATACCCGACGTTATTTTAAGCGCTGATTAGTAGTCATCAGTTCTGAGTTCATATTTATATGATAATAAAATTAAAATACAGTACTATCCCTACCCTTCGGGTAGACCGGTGACCTAATGGTCGAACCCTCGCTACGCGAGAATGACCGCTTCGGTCAACACACTCCTCTAACCTAACCTATAACCTCTTGACGAATAATGACGTCGGCTAAAACACGACTCTTTTGGTACGAAAATTCAACGTAAAATACGTCGTGTTAGATAATACTAAAAAATTTAAATTGCTATAATTTTTAAAATAAATGCAAGCGGTTCAAAATTATTTCCGATTCGTAATTACCATTAAATGTACTATCGATAAAACAAACGAAATAAAAACCGAAAAAAAAGTATGCCTAATGAATTAGATTTGTACATAATTTTCTATACTATAATGCATTTTTGTACAACTTTATATACAACTTTATACTTACCTCGAATAACTAAAAACAACACGTCATATCATCTTTTACATATTATTGCCAACAAATAAAAATGTCGTATACCTATTACCTACCGAGGGCTTACTTTTTAATTTTTACGTTCGATCCAACGTCCTTAGTTTAGATGATGGGTTACTTATACCGCGGTCGTAATCTCGTATCAATATGATTTACTGCAGTTTCGTACTTATGTATAGTATTTATCGCACTATCCGAACAATTTTTATAACTGCTATTTTCCTTTACGTCCACTTCCACAATATTTTACATTTTTACATTATAATCAATTTTTATGCTTACAGTTTTGTATACAATGCATATAACTTATATTTACCTATCTACTTCTATTGTACTTTACTTTCAATTTCCAATATAAAATTTTCCAAAACACGAAAATTGTATGATTGTCATTTATAATGATATTTATAAAACAACGACAATGTTTTGTTTCTTTAAAATAATATAACCAACAAAGGTATTAGGTACCTATAGTTATCGTAAATGTTTGTATCAAATTATTTTAATATAATATGTTTAATTAGTAATAAAAATTGAAGGTACAAACTAAAAAGAAAACAGTATTTAGACATTAATACAAAATAAAATATAATTTAACAAACGAAGGAAACATCAAATACCTACATCGTTAATGTTAGCCACTGAATAGTCATGTCAACGATGGTTCGCCACGGAATGAGTTGGCATTGTACAAAGAAATATAACCAATATAAAGATATTAACTACATAAAAATATAATACTATATAATATCACAATGTTTTTCACAATACAAACGCGTTTATTTTTCATTCTGGATTCTCGTATATATTTATCTAGGTACATTAAAATGCATAAATTGTACAATAAAAAGACATCAAGAATGGCGTGTTTATTATTTATTTACTCTTGAATCTTGATTCGTTTACACGTCACATATGTATTATAGAACCGTAGATATATTATGAATATTACAGCTAAATTGATTGCATCTCGGGTGAAATATCATATCCGCAGATAACAATTATCTGATAAGCAAAAAAATGGGTATTATTGAAGGATCAATATTATGATAATATTGTCTAATTGTTTGTTATAAGATATTAGATACGAGTATTAGCACAGATACCTGTGCTAATTACTGTACTACATAAAAACATTAAGTACTCCCGTTAAAACATTTCTGTTCAAAATATAATGATAACAATCAAAACATGAATTTAATACATGCAGTAACATACGGACGTTTTTCTTTCACATTTCCATTTTTCCTATAGTAAATTAGATATACGACCGAAATATAACGAAACGAACGAACAAACCGGGAAAAAAGCTAACATATTTAATATATTTAAATGTTTTAAATATTAATATAAAAAAGATTTTTACGAAGGAGTCTTCTATTAAGGAAACTTCTTTACTACAAACCTTAGGAATAAAATATTGTGCTTAAATTATTCTTTAAGAGGAACTACCCACACGTTTGTTGTCTCTGTCTTACATAATAACAAATCTACGTACCGCATTCTTACTACAGTTTATTTATAATTAAAATAAGTGTACATTTACCTACTATCAAAGTTTTAGAGTAGAACATAAACTATACTTTACTATAACTAACGCTAACTCTAGCGTGGAGTTTTTTTTTAATATTTTTATTTTAAACCAATTATAATAGTAGTTAAATAACTCGTTTTCTTAATGCATTTTAGTAGTTTAAAAAAAAAAAACCTCCTCACTAGAGCATGTAGTTTATGTTATATTCTTTAAATTACACCATTAGGCGTCATTCTAGCTACACACAAAAAAATTTAAAAATCGGTCGATACAATAATTTTTAATAGCCATTTCATTTCTTTTCGATAATATGTATTATTTCAGTATGAAATATGTTCGAATTTCGGAGAAATAATAGACCTATAAACTTGAAATTTTCACCAAAAACGTACACGGAAAAAAAGTACGATTGGAATACCTAACTATTTAAATGGTTATCCTACACCAGAATTATACAGTGACCAGCCTTATAACGTGGGTAAAATAACCATGTAGGTATTTTTTAAATATTATGGTTATTTTAACTATATATATATATATAGAAAAGTTATTATTTGATTAATTTATTATTTATTTTATTATATAGTAAAAATATTTGAAAAAAAAAAAATGGAAAAAAACACGTACGATACAACGTCGAGAACCCGCTAACAGCACATATTGAAATCCATTTAATCACGAGCTAACTCGACACGGCCACAGTCTCTAGTATTCGAATGTAGTAAAAATTAGCTATTTAAACTAAAATATTGTAAATCATAATAATAATCAAATTTTAATAATATTTTATTACATTCTATGCAAATATTTGTCATTGTTTTTATTATTATTATTTTACTACAATATAAATTATTTTTTATGAAGTAAAGTAATTAGAATAAGGAACTTATTCTGTATTATGTATTAATTAGTAGATAATAAGTAAATACGGTATTTTACGTGTCCAATACTCGAAATATTTTATTTACCTATACATTTATTTTCTTATTAGATGGCATTTGAATTTAAATTACGAAAGTATTTAAATTACAAATTAAAAATCAATATATGATAAAGATACAATATATAATTTCTAAATATTAATAGGTATAAATGGTATAATACTTACATTTTAATTCATAAAGTCATTCAAATATTACATTTAAAAATGACTTAAATATCAATAAAAATACCATAAAAAAACCCAACGTTTTAGATATATATATATATAACAACATTTTTTTATCCGTATAGTTATTGTAAATATTTATATAGTAAATGTAACTACAATAAAATAACAGTAAAATTTGCAACAATTCTTAATTTCGGCGAATGGATTCGAACCTTTGACCATTGATTACTTAACAATTTTTGTAACCGACCGAGCTACGCTTCAGCGATACAAACGTAATCGGAATTGTGGATACATAAATACTCGAGTAATGGTGTACGATTTAGACCCGGAAAAGGAGGGGAAACTTTTTAAATCGCTGTAGCGCATTCAACAACAGCCAAAATGGGTTCGGACCGGTGGAAAAATGTGTTGTACACTAAGATACATAACACACTAAATGTCACCTTTTTGGGTAGTCCAAAATCGAATTTTGGATTGCTCATAACTCAAGGGAAAGTGGACCAAGCACCTTGCGGTCTTATCTACCTCTTCTTTTTCTTAAAGCCCCTGTAGATTGGTGCCCATTAGGAGATATGGGAAGGACATAGCTCCTCTAGAGAATACCAAAATAAGTGACTTTTACTATGTTATATATCGGAGTGTATAACATACTTTGACATCAGTCCGATCCTATAGGCACCCATGTCCCTACAGCTATTTTCCCACAAAAGGTCGAATGTAAGTAGATATATTCACTTTATTATTTTTTTAATTCATAATATGTAGCTGCCGGGATGTGCCGAAAAAGTAAAACCCGGGAAATGTCAAAAAAGTATCTCTCGGAAGCTGCCTATACGACCTGAATAATTAACAAATCAATTGGACTCCCCTAGGCCGCTCCAGGAGAGTTCTCAATAATTCCCAATAGGAACCACTGCCCATGACCGAAATACGCACTTAACGAGCTGCGCCCTGGACGGTCTGTGTTGTTAGGGATCTAACCATATTATTTCCAACCATTTACCATATCGAAAATTTTTTCCCGTGTATGTAGATTGTAGGTCCATTATAAAGGTAAATATTTTTTGAAATATTTACCCATTTTTGGGCTATTAATAACAATTTTTAATTTTGAGACATTTAATTCATAATAGGTATAACTTTTCTACTTTACAGAAAAATTCAGTTTTTGGCATTTTTTTTTTCAGTCAGAATTTGACGGTCAGACTTGGTTTTAAAATGATATCAATTAAAATTTAACGATTTTATCAATTCGTTTAAGAGGTATATTTTTTTATAATTTACAATAGTGGTGTACGTAGTCTAGTAGGAGCTGACTGTGTTGTCGCACGCGGGGTCCTCGGTTCGAATCTATTTGTCTCCAAATAATTCTTTTCACTTTTTTCAACTTTTTTTGTTCATTATATTATATACTATTATCATATATACACATTATTAGTATAATCTGCAGTAATTGTCAAGTACACCCATCTACCGAAGCTTTGCTCAGAATCGTTTTTTTTTTTTTAGAAATAAATGATTTATTATTGCTTTTAAATTCAATATATCCGTCATCATTATCCTGCCCAACGTTCGAGATGTTTTTTAATTATAATATATACTATATTAATAATAATAATAATGCTGAAGACATTAAAGTTTTTATTACGTAATAAAATTTTATACAGCAATATACTTTCCTCGCAAAAAGAAATAAATGTATAACATTCTCTATTATATATTAATATAATATTAAAGTATATTTTTATTAAATATTTTACTGTAATATAAATCTAATAATTTATATAATGGTATACATATATCAGATGATAATAATTGATTCAAAAGGTAAAACTTTTATATATGATTATTGTTAAAAATGTGTCACATATTTCAGTTATATTAAGTAATTAAGTTTAATATTATGATGAATTATACAAAACCAGATGGTTCATTATGGAGAGTACATCAAAGGAGTACATTATACATTATGGATTATACATTATTTACAATAGTATTGTATTTAGAGTCTATATTAATATCACAACTCACAATCACATTACATAAATTCGTATACATTCGTATAAACAAAATGCCAAATGACAATAAAGGAATATGATTATTATTACCTTCTCAAGTCACACTTCTGTGATATATATATATGATGACTTTTTTTAAAATTAGTTTTCTGTACTATCAAGAATGCACCAATTTAAATTGATATTTACTTATGACAAGGTGAAATTAATTAACGAGTTCGCTTAAATCAGTGAATCATTATAAATAATATTTATCTTCATATTATCCATTTAAATGTTTAAATGTTCATAATATATTAATTCTAATAATAATATAGATTCTGCAGAGCATAGTAGAAAATTTATTGGTTTTGTAATCATGTATATAATTTTTTGTGAGTCTATACAACATTCCAGTGCTGGATCTAGAGAAGTGGGATCTAAACGGGAAAATGTAAGAATATTTATGTGATAAATTCGATCTATATAAATTGTAAATAATTAATAGTTCAATAATAAATATGTGTAGGTATAGTACATGATTATGATCATATCGGAAACAAATACTATAACATTGAAATATACTATGAGAATAAATAATCTAATATAAAATATATTTTGCTTTTAGTAAAATAGTATAATATAGTTTATAGTTACGAGCACGAAAAAATGAGCACTTGCCGTGCAACGCCAATTGGCACGATTTTCATTGCAGGTATATATGCACAACGGGTGCTAGTGTTCATTTTTCATGCACCCGCCTAAGATGTTTGTACTGTTTGAATTGAAGAGTTAACCAACCTTCTATCTACTGTTTTTAATTATTTATTAATTAAACAACATTTTATTTTGAATTAATAAAAAATCGAGGGAACTCTCATTCATTGAAAGACCATAATTTTAAGTCGTTACCCACAAACAGCACAAACATATCCAATGGATATTTTTGTATGTCCAGTGTGGATGTCTATCAGATATCCAAAAGTCCGCCTATTAGTCATTTATCGATATCCACAAGCAATATCTAATGGATATTTATAAACAACATTCAATGGATAAAAATAAAACTGTACACAAATGAGACAAGACACAATATAGAAACTACATTATAAAAATAATGTAATAATCAAGTAAAAAAAAAAAAAAAAAAAAAACACAAATGACGACGACACCAGAGCCGTCGGCCGGTAAAATTACCGACCAACCGCGCCCCGGCGCACATACGACAGCGCTTCTTCTTGAAACTTTTTGCACGGGGAACGGAAATCGAACTGCCTACCTACGTACCTAATCAACTATATACACGAGACCGAGTGCGCTATGCTAACCAAGATATTGAAAATAGAAAATTGTATTGTGCACGTGGAAGGGTTAACATTTTAAATATTTTCCTAAAATGTGTATAGATAAATCAGTATTTTCTAACTCTCTTGAAAACCCCATTTCAATCAAAGGCCACACGATCGAAATATGACGTATGGTTATTTCACATTTCCAATGGATATCTATAATGGATAATTATTGTGCTGTACGAATTATATTACATAATTTTGTCCATGAAACATTTTTTTTTCTGGATAGTCAATGTCAATAGATGATCATTAACCAGTATTAACATTACATAGTTATTTGATATATCCAATAGATCTATGAAGTTTCCTTTGTAGTTATATAAACCATTGAATGACTATTTGACATATCCAATGGATATCCATCTGGACTCATTTCTAGATAAAACATTGTATGGTTATTTCACGAATCCAATGGATATCCATTCAAACTCATTCCTATAGATAAGATACTGTATGGTTATTTTGTATATCCATTGGATAGTTTGTGCTGTGTGGGTAATACATGAAAATATTATTTGAAAGTTGTAACTTTATAATTGGCATTGTCTTTATACATTTTTATTCTATATTAATTGTTTTTAAATTATTTATGGATTTACAGTTTATTATTTAAAATAAGTTTAGAAACCGAAAAAGTAGCAAGCTGACAAACGTGTTTATTAATGAATTAATAACATAATAAAAATTATGATAATTATAGTATTGAATACTGAAGAATATATTTTTCATTTATATTTCCATATAACGTAATAATACTTTTAATTTATTAAAATATAAACATATTTGGTATATACCAATTCTTAATTTTTAATAATTAATATATCAAACATTTAATAGTAACTTTTAAAAAAAAATAATTAAAAGTATATTTGATTCAGGTTTCATAAAAAAAATCATTTTAAGGTTTCAGTTCCGGTGTCGTAGAATATTTATATCCACCAAATGTTTACCCACTGAGAGTATTAATCGCCCAGCATAACGGTTGATTATTATCCCCCCCCCTCTGGTAAATTTATACCTGAAGGTATAAAATCATCCATTATGTAATTATTTATATTTCATTATAATTATTTATTGTCTAATTATTATAATTAATGAATTATAATAACTAATAAATAACTAAATTAATCATACATTATAGGTTAGGCTTAGGTTAGTATATGTACATTGTTAAATTTTTGTCAAGTTAAATATCATAGAAATATAGTTATGTTTATTAATTATGATAAATTAAACTTTAGTCCATTATATATTAATTGTGACGTCTAATATACGTATATAATTTAAAAAATATAAAATGAACAAAACTACTATCGAGGTAAACACTTGGAAACATAATTTAACAGATATTATACCTACCCTCTACATTATTTATTGTTATCATTATGTAAAATATGATACATCATTCAGGGATCTATTTGAAAATTCGAACTTACGTAACCACATTGGTTCAAGCTCGATAGGTATCCTCAGGTGGATATTAAAAAAACCCCACTACCTATTCTAAACACATTTAAAACTATTAGGAATTTGTAAGGAGGGGGTACCCTTTGGAATTGTCATAAAGGATTGATTTTGAATTGGTGTGTAACATACTACAAATCCTCTACTTGATTTTTTTTGTTTTGCTATAACGTATGCACCATTCATTGATGTTTGAAACACAGTATCAACGGAATATAATTTGATTAAAAATCTATTAAGTGGTACGCCCAGCAAGTTACCCCAAAAATCCATTCCGAAGGATTTTTCTGAGAATTTTTTTTCTGCTTATCTGATTGGGTACAAACTCGGTAACATTACTTATACGGACATATTCAGCAGACTTAACCTAATCTAATTAATCTTGAAGAACTGGAAGGGATACCAAAAGAGGATTTTCGAGTTCGGTCTTCTGTCTATTAGACCAAAAATCCGTAATGTTATAAATTCTAGTCATTTAGTGTTAACGCTAAATTCAACTTTTGTTCAATACCTATAAGGAATTAAAAATAATTTATTCACTATAAGGAAAATTTCAATTTAAACGTATTTTATACTATTGAAATAAAATATAAACGGCATCTTGTCTCATTTAGGTTGGAGATGGTATAGCCACAGATTACATGAATATCTACAGTCTGTGATATAGTGTATGTATGGGCAATAGGCATGGTAAAATGTAGATGTTTAGTCATGGGTACCTACAGTAGAAACAATAGAGTTGATACCAATTGTTATTATACTTCCTACATAGACTATTTAAAAGGACAAATTTAACTAAGCGTATTAATATAATTAATTTGTCATGTCTATGTAGAACACATATTAATATACAAACATACTATAATAGACCCCAATAATTTTTTAAATATATTTATAATAAAATAAATATTATACCTATATACTGCTTTGATTATTGTTATATTTATATAATATATGTATTACGAACATGTATAGAATATTTATAGGAATAAGGATTTTTTGGTTAATATAACAGTTAATTAGTAAAAAAAAAAACTAATAATACTATAATTAGGTATCGGATGGTGGGTGGTAAACTAATGTTATTCCAATATTTTATTGACAAACTAAAGATGAACCATTATGACCGTTGTTCAAGTAACAAAATTGTTTGGGTACATTTAATAGGTAGTGGGTATATTTTAAAAGTGTGCTGACACCCCTTGCAGAAAATGAGTGTACTACTGATACTACCTATAACGACAATAGACCGGACTTCAATGTTATATTATACATTCCATTGTTTATTCTAATTTAGGAAAACGAAAAAGCGCTATTAGTAGCATTAATTCTGTGCCAAACAAACCCAAAAACCACGATGGAATATTGTTTTTATGTAATATTCGCGCAAACATTTGTAATTAAAACGTTTTCCAGCACTAATAAATCATTGGACCTATTTTAATGAAGTTTACACCACATATTAATTTCATACAAATTCCTGTTAAATAATATGATCGTATGAAATTCAATCATCTTTAAATTGAATATCATGTATTATATATTTGTATATGTATATTTATTTATATCATATAGGTACATATATATATATACATTATACATATTGTATATAATTGTACATTCGATGTATTTTAATTGTTTATAGTTCACACACATCTATATTATTATATGCTATTGCGCCATAAACAAAATATCATACTTGATATTTCTATAAAGAAGAAATAATCCTTTTTCTTTTTTTAGATTTTTAATACACATATACCTACGTAATGTGTATATATTTATATTACGGAACAAATAAATGAGGTAAAATGTTTTTTTTTTTTTTTTTTTTTTGTTAATATTAACAGCTGAACAAACTAGAAGTTACATTGAGTATTAATTATACATTTCAGTTGAGCTAATATAATATCTAAAATAATTTTGTAATTTTATTAATTTTATACTATATTTCACTAATTTTGCTCTTTAATTTCAGTACACAAAATAGTTCGGTAAAAATAATGTCGTAGGAATTTAATTAGATTTATGGTTTAGATAATATTTTAATTATTTTCCCCTACAACCGTTGTTCGTGGTCAACAATTTTCAGCATTTTTATGGCATAGTTCTCGCAGTAATATATGATATTTAATCAATTATTGCTATATAGTGTATACCTATGATTTTCATACATAATTCGAGAATAGTGTGTACATATTGACGTACATGTACACAGGATGATATTTAAAAATAAATTCAAATCGTATTGCAAATAATAAAAATATTACTGATTGTTTAGTGTATAATAATAAAACAACAAATTTCAAATTATAAAATTATCGATTAAAAATTAAAAAATATTAACTTGAGTAAATGAGTTAACATTTTTCTTAACTAATAACTTGTCATTAAAGTTTATTAGATTAATGTTATAATTTATTAATTATTAAATTTATTTTACTTCTATGTATTGATAATTAACTAAATCAAAAACATCATTAACTCGACTAAAATCAACAACTCGTAGCTTACCATATTTGTATTTATATAGTATACGAATATATCAAAGATGGGCTTAAATTAGAGTTGAAGTTAAGTTACAAAATGAGGAAAATATATTTTTCATAATTTTTAACAAAACCAGTTAATCATTTTTGTCTATAACCAAATAACTTAACTGTGTTAACTTAAATTATTATTGGATTAGTTTATTTTTAAACAATTAATTTCTATAATCATGAGTAGTGGAACTGAAACTAAATCGATATATGTGTATGTGAATTTGGTTATAATAATAATAATAATAATAATTATAGTTAGGAGATATATGTATATTATATTTATACATAGGTACCTAAATTCTTTTTTTTTTTTTTTTTTTATTAATAATTTTGAAAGATAGTTTTTAGTTTTCATAATAATTCAGTTTTTCAACTAAGATAGGTAAGTTAATATAACATTATATTCTGATTGGAGCGGAGAGCTAGTGATTTTACAGCTATATTTATTTTGTATTTATTATTTTTTCTGTGAACAACTTTTTGACTAAAAAACGGGATCCAATCGATACATGTGACCTCATTTATTTTCACTTTAACTTTAAACTTAACGAATTAAAGTTATTTTTGTCAACTATAAACTTTTCATACAACCTTTTTGGGATAAATTTAACTTAATTTATTTGATTTGATTTTTCACCATCTTTATATTATACAATATAAATTATAATATTACACAGTATACACCCATAATTATTTGGGTATTATGACCGATACATTTTACAAATGAATTATAAACCGAATAGTGTATGATTAATAATAGTGTATATTGTAACACATGTTTATGAAATAGGTAATATATAATGAATTTAAAACACAATTAATCAATGGTAAAATAGATTAAATTTAAATACGCAATAAGTTATTACTCTGCAATTAGGATATTTAGAACAATATATATTTGGCAGAAAATTCAATTTGTCTAAATATAATATGGACACATGATATATTATAGCCTTACCTAAAGTGATTTGACTGTATTTTCAAGTAAATAACACAAAAATAACACTTTTATTTTCCTCGTAGAGGCAATGTTTTTTTTAACGAAAATAAGAATATGAGATATAATTTATCCGAAATTTCTCATTTTTTTTTTTAAGTTTAAAATTTTTAACCGTTAAAAGAAAACTTGCTGAACAAAAAGTCAGCAACAAAATACAGTCTAAGAACATAGTACATACATTTTGAAAAATGATTTTAAAATATTTTTCAACGAATAAAACAAGCACATGTGTAGAATATTTTAATGAAAAATCACCTAGTTATCTATGCAAAATCTAGGCCGAGAATCTGACAGCAACACTAAACGTAAAAATGTCTTTTTAATTTTTGGGGTTAATTAATGAATTTCTGGGTTACCAATATTTTTATTAAAAAAAAAAAAAAAAACACAGATTATCATATATAAGTAGAAATACGTGCAGTGTTATAATTTTTTACAACTAAACAAATAGTAATAATAATAGTTACATTCAATAGCATTATTTATAAAACACTAAGGACCAAAACTTTATTTATAATCTAAAATTCAATTAAAAACGTTTCATCTTACATCAGGTTTGAACAATATCGTAAACTAAAATGTACATAATGAAGTTCGTGTTTATTATTTTTTTCTCGATTTGTTTGATACGTTTCATGTGAAAGTATTTTTAATGGCGAGAAAAAATTCCGTACTTTTTAATGCTTTCAAACTTCTGATTTGATGTAATACATTTATATTACATTACTATTAAAACAATTAAATAGGTAGTAATTTATATGTACAAAATGAATTTGCGAAGAATGTCAGTTATTTATAGTGTCACGGAGCACTGAAAATTCCTTTTGCTCCGTTTCATTAGCTAACAAGAGTAACACTTGTATATACACATATATATACTACAACGTATAGAAATTCTAAATACCGAATAACTTTAAGACACTACATTTTCCATGTCAAATCAAATTCCAAAAACATATATTGCTAAACAATAATAGTGTAAATATTAGTTATAAGATCGAGAGTTTACGACTTCTGTACATTTTGGGGAGAGGAAGAAATACCCAGGACGATGCTTCTCTAGCTAAAATTCTGTTTCTATATTGAATACAGGAATATGTGAATAACTAATATGTACAATATATTATGTTGTATGTACCTATGCAATTTAAATACATTTTTCCATGCTCTTTTTGATTAATTTTTAAATCTATGTTTACTTTCATAATATTTATAAAATCGACGAATTCTTGTCAAACATTTTTGTTCAATTATCAATTGTTTGTTTGTAATTTTTCTAATATCTGTCGTTATACAAGGTGTTTAATATAATAACTTTACCGTTTATATATATTAAATTCAATGTTATAAAAATATGTTCTAAATTTCTGTCTCACGCGAATAATTTTAGATTCTGATCGTGGCAAGGAATGTATTGGTTTTACATTGATATGTTAAGTTTATTTATATTTTTTATGTATTATATACACTATAAATAGCAAAATTTGTAACTTTAATTAGTTCATTAAAAAGATAATATTTCGATTTTCTTTGCAGTTTTTATTTTAATGTAAAGGAAAAGTACAAAAAATTGAAAAAAAATTATTAGATCGCATAATGTATGTATTTCAAGTAATTTTTATCCAATAAAGAAATTTGATTTGTTTTATTTTCTGCTAATGTGCACATTTTTGTGTAAAAAGAGTAAAGTAAAATTCTTTGTATTTGGAATTTAAAAAAATTAATTTAAAATTTTCCCAACGATTTTCTTAAAAGTTTTTCAAAAATTTTTTTACCAAAAATAACGAAAATTGTTAATAAAAAATAATACTATAAAACTAATGTTTGCTCAGAATCGTTTTATGGAAAAAAATTACGAATTTTGTAATTTATCATAATATTTTTACTATTTGTTTTTTTTAATTTATGAAAATCATCTTATACTTTTTTTATACTTATATTATTTTACATTTTTCATATCTTTAGGTCCATAATTCTTCTTCATTATTTAATAATTTCGAAGCATTTTTTACTGGCATTAGGGAAAAATTTTACATCATATTTGCATATTTTGCCGGTTATATTTTAAGGTTTCCAGGTCATCAACTTCTGAGTTTATATATTTTCTTTTTAGAACATTAATTTTTCTGTAAAATGATATTATTGTATACTTTATTCATAATTATAACGTTCTATAATATAATATATATGAGTTGTGTTATTGGAATGCGAGTTAATATTCTTTTAATTCTCAATATTAATTTTATTTTTACTCAATTATAATATTGAGATAGGTGTTATTATGAAATTATGTTCTGTTAGGTTAAACATTATGGGGTTTGACGATATTTTCAATAATTAATATTCACAAGGTAAAAAAAAAATATAATTTTAAAGTTAAAATATCTTAATAATATTCAGAGTTATATCTTAACATAACTCTTGAACAATATATCAAATATCGCATAAAAACATTTTCCTTCTAAGACAACTAATTATGTTAAAACTAGAAATTTTACTAGAGATGAAAAATGCATATTTATTTAATTAGAAATATTTATATGTAATAGTATTATATTATGTCCAGGGTTATATATATATTTCTACAAATTTTACGTGACAAAAAAATAATATTATTAAAAGTTTTGTGTCGTTTATATTCAAAGTCTGCTCAAAGTTCGATTAAAATAAATTATCATAATTTATACAATGTAAATTATCATATTTTAAAATACAATTAATAGTTTTCTGATATTTTAATAAAGTAGACATTTATAATAATAATATTATCATAAACGAGATTTCTACGAACCAAATATATTTACATCAAGGCGTGTTAGATAGGCAATTTTAGTACATTTATGAGTATTAATTATAAATTTGCCTAACCGATGTAAAATTATCATAAATAGTTCGCATTTTCAAGCCTTCCTAATAATATTATACTGTTTTTTTGCGATTGTATTATAATTTTCGTTTAATTTTATATTACATTATTAATTATTGTACGCCTCATCATTAAAATTTTGTTGTTATTTATTTAAAACTCGGAATAATTAGAGATACCAATTAATTATCAACTAATACATACTTTAAGTCTTTAACGTATTAATTTATATTTGTCAAAAATTAAAGAAAATAAAAATTATTATAAGCCATTTTTAAAAACCATTACGTAATAACTGCACTTCTACTATGGTTTATTTAGAATATAAAAATAAATGGTACCAAATACTTTTTTTACTAAACAAAACATAACCTTACCTTGGGTGTTCTGTTCGGTTCTAATTATTTTTGTGTCATAGAAAATGTAAATGCATTATTAAGTTATTGGTTTGATTTGAAATTCGTACTTAAATTTATTTATTTTATAAAAAATAACAATAATGCTCAAATAAAATAATGTCATTGGATAATACCTATTTTATAACATTTAAAATTTAAAACATTTATTAAATATTATTTTTTATTTTTTTACGTATGTTATTTTAATTATCGATAAATTAAAGCTTGGATATATTATTAGAATACTATTTCAATAAATTAATAATTTATATCGTATATAAGTATATAGTACCTAATTTAGTATATATAGTAAACATAATAATACATACAATTATTAATTTATAGTTATTAATACCTACTTAATATTATAGTACGTATGCATACATACATACATACATACATACATATGAATCAAATACGATAAATATAAAACGAAAATTCAATGTGCCTACTATACCTATATAAATCAAAAAGAGGAACAGAAACAAAATATAGAATACCTACGTACATTTTTAAAGATGAGAAAAATTATAAATGAAAGATTGTATAAGATTAAATTATAAAAAAATACACAAATATGAGAAGTAAAAAATAAAAGTACCTAAAGACTAAAATGCGATAAAGTTAATATAGTGGTCTGTTTTCAATTAGATGTAAAAGAACTCTCTGTAGAGAGTAAAAAAGAATATTACTAATAAATATAACAAGGAATCATTAAATTTAATATTAATGGTATATATATAGGTATAAGCAATATTGAAACTAGTTTAATTGAATTTTTATTATACTACCAAAAATCATTAAAAAATACTCAAACAAAACTTAGCGTTTGGAAATATATCCTAAATATTAAATTAAACAATTGGTCCCTATAAATGTGGATTTTAATAAAACGAATATCATCATTAATATTATTTTATGACTGTATTATTATAATAATTTAAAATTATTTTCATAACCTAAATATATATACATATATATATAATATAATAATATAATAATATTATAATATATAAACCTAAAGTATTTGTAGGATTTTGAAATGTTATTGTGTTATTATGATAAGCTGCGAGTGCATTATCAATCTATTCAGGCAAAGCGCGCTCCGGTCGCTAATCGCAGTCAGTCGCTCGTACCTTTCCGTTGCACACACGTCGCATTACATCGCCACAATTATACATTTATAATAATTATTATTTTCTACAAAATCATTGATAAACGAATTAATCTAAACGACGACATCATACTTAAAGTTATATAAAATAGATTTCGTAGATTTTATATGCTATATTAATCACATTACAAGGTAAGGCCGTATCTGAAAATAATTTTCGGAGAGGGGGCCATCCGAGATTATATAGTTTAATTTCAAAGTTACAATATTTTTTTATAAAATTTATTTTTAAATATTCTATACTTTTGAAAAAAATATTGAGAGAAAGGTTCAGATCCTCTGGACCCCTCCTTAAATACGGCCTTTACATTGATTACTATTATTGTATTAAAAAGTTTATAAACAATACCGTTTGGTGTGGAATTGGGTCCAATTTGAGCATGTAAAATATTGAGGCCGGGTACAATGATGGCAGGCAAGGTACTTGATCGCAATAATGGAGGAGGTTGCGATCCACGTGGCCCATCTTTATCTCTAAGTGAAATAATACAATAATATATATTACGTTAATAAGTAAAAAGTTATAAAAATATGTACATTGAGAATAAATACCTGATAATTTAAAAATAAATATAATTTAAAGTCTAAATATGTACTTATATAGATATTTTATATTATACTCTTATTAACCTCAATTTAAGTGTCATTGTATTTTAAAACGCTTTCAGTCCCAAAATAGTAAATGTAATGACATTAGATATTTGGCAAATATATATTAATTGGCATTTTATGGCCATCACATTTTTTACGTTAATATTTTTAGTCCAGATAACAAAAATCACTTTAAGTTGTGTACCTTATGTTATGTGCCATATTATTATATAAACCGAGGTTTATATAGTACAACGGAAGTTCATTTCCTTGCGGTGCATTCGTTGTAAAGGTCAGGAATGTGCAGTAGAAATGAGATTTAACAAGTTGCTAAGTACGATTAAATGAAACGCACGATGAATTTAAACTAATATTGTATACATTTTTAGAATAGGTTAATGAAGCTATTGACTGTCAAATGCTGTTAGATAAATTTAGCGTCATTCGTTCTAAGTTTAAGCTACCAATAGCTAGTATCTGAATTCATTATTTTTTTTTACCGAATCAATTACGAATTCCTTTTATACAGCTTATATACATTTTAATTTATTTTAGGAAACTTGAAAATTATTTGAATAATTTAGATGTGTCACAAATAATGATTATTAGCTATTTATTATCAATTTATTTATTTGTTTTCTCTATTTATATTTGTGGATAACAGCTATAATAACCAATAAAAAAATGTAAAGTTGTCTTTATTATTTATTAAAAAAAAAACCATTGATCTTGTATTGATAAGTATGCTAATATTATAGTGAAATTATTAGAAATTGTGAGTAGATGTATTATATGTAGAATGTAGATATAATGTTATTTAAATTTTATAATGATGATAAAACTAAATAAACGGTGTTATTTATTCCCATGTAGAATATATTTATCTATACTGCAGTGACTTCCTATACGTATATTGTGTTAAAAATACCAGCACAAAATAATCAAAAAAAAAATAACAATTTAATACTTATAATTGTTTTTACAAAAGGTAAATCATCAAAGTATTATTTGTCATTTTTTCTAGCTGACTGTGTGATTTTTCAATGACTTACAAATAATATGTCCTTGCACTGAATTCAACGTCAAAGGAAAGATATTTTTAACCAATTCACTTAAAAGTATTTTTTTGATGTTTTGTCACGTACGCAATGTTATTGATACCGTCGTCACAATTTCGAGGGATGATGAATCATTCAACAAACGATGATAATTATATATATAAATATAGAAAGTAATCTCTATTTAAAATGTTATAATTTAAAATATAATAAAAAACTAAATTTTAAATGTTTATTATAAATAATAAATTATGGAACAAATCAAGAATAGAAAATAACTATAATATACACTGGTTAACTCGTGTACTAATTATTTTTTACCGTATACGAGTTAAATTGTTTAATTAAACGGTTTTTTTTTTTTTTTTTTTGAAATTTTCTAATTAGAACACAGTATATAAATAAGTATAGGTGTTTTCAAAAAAAAAAAAGGAAAACCACCAAATCTGATTTACAAACTCTATGCGATTCATTTTCGTCTTAAACGAATTCGTTTTCAAATAACAAAGTACACTCTTAATTGAATTCCCGAATTAAAAAAATGCATATTATATTATTATTTTTATTAATATGTGGTCGTTTAAAGAATTTTATTAACGAGAACGTCGAAAAATTGTTTTTGAATATAAAACTAGCTATATTCTTGGAAGAAAATAATATAATTATTATTCTCAAAATTGATTTTAGAACCGTATCAAATTGAATTGAACGTGTCTATATCAATGCAAGTTAATTCTATACTTTTGTCGGTGGTATTTGGAATATGTATTAGAAATACTTTTTAAAAGTATTTTACCCAAGTTTACTTTTCAAATTATAACTGGGGCCAACTGGGGACTTAATGATCTAAAATTATTTAAAATAAAGCACTTATATTGATAAAAATCCATTTCAACTGCTAAGAACATTAATAAAATTATTCATCGATAAGTGGGGTTATTTGTTATTGAGTTCTTTCAAATATTCCTATATACCAGTAATTGTTTCTAGACATTTTTTTATTAAATACGTCTGAAACCTTGTAATTTTTTTACGCCTGACAAACTCTCAATGGGAAAATCGCGACGACGGAAGATATAATAATGTACATTCTATAAAGGCATAACTTGAATACGGACGACCGTGTAATCGTATTTCGCATAGGTATACGTTAACTTACTTCCATTGTCATTATCGTTCAGGTTCTTCAGACACGAATTCACACAATAATAATAATGTCCCTTTATTAATTTCCAATTTACAAATTATCAAATAGTCTACACGTTCGTATAAAACGATATGCGAGTATGATATATACGAAGGTATAAATATTCGCACATATTCTGCGTATAATTTTCCTATTTCGAGTGATAATTCAATTATACTTATTGATTCTCTCTCTCTCTCTCTTTCATTGTCCTTTCTATCTCATCCCCTCGCACACATAATATACACACACACACACACACACACACACACGTACACATTATTTGGCCTTTGAACGTGACAAAATTGTAAAATGCATCCGATTATATTTGCTCGCCGGACGTGACTTTTCCTGTCAGATTTCTCATCTGCAGACAGCGGTCGTACCCTACGCAGTTTCATAAAATTTTCGTTCCACGAGCATAATAATATGCAATATATAATATACGTACGTATAATTAATATGTGTATGTCATCTCTGAGATAATTACTATTTCCCTGAAATGGGTACCAACACTTAATTATTGTTTAATATACATTTTATACATGTGGAATAAAATATTTAAAAAAAAAAAATATTTTTTTTTGTCCTAGATTCATGATATTTTACAATAAGATCGCACATGCACATTTAAACGAAATATAGCATATATTATATTATTGGCATGAGTAAAATATGCCTAGAAATTCCAAAAATGTACCGATTATATGATAATATTATTATATTCGCTGTGAAGCCGCACGGTGATAGAGACTGTCCGCCCTATCTATCTTGAACAAATGCATAAATGTGATTGCGCGAGAGAACTACCGCGATAGCTACTCTCACATGCCACTATCGCCATGCAGGCATGGTTCATTAAAATTTAATCAGTATGGTATTGTTTTAATAGGTTTAAAAGGTATTTCCCACATGTTACGTACACTACCCTCCTAGGCCAAAAGTCAGCAAATGACAACATTTGAAATATGAGTTTAATTATATTAAAATATCCGTTATTTAAAGGCACATTTTTTAAAATAAAAAAATACCGTATATGCAATATGATTTCATAATAAAACGTGATTAAAAATGTACACATTTTTAAAATATATGAATGATACGAAGCAAAAAAGCCGTATCAAACATAAAGGTACTAAAGAAAAGGGTAGTAACTGACCACATTATACGGTAATTTTCCTTCATATAGGCTCATATACGGGTTTTCTTCTAGTATTGATAAGAATTTTACAACCGTATTATATGATATATTTCTATATTGATACTGTTAACATAAATACTTGTCGTATGGTCCGAGCTATTAATAAACCCCTAAAGTAGAAATAAAACCATGGACGTATGATATATATTATTATATTCACTAGAAGCATGATACAGCATACCAGGGGAGTTTTGTACCTGTTGGTAGTAATTTTCATATTAAACCTCTATCTTGTATTTGGCATTAAGAGACAACTGGACGAGTAGGAAAGTAGATACCTATCATAAGTATATACGTTCTATATGTTTTAAAAACATAAAGATATTCCAACTATTCAAATTTGACAGAACAATAAATTGTGCCATTCAAAATAAAAATTCACGTTTATTAACATTTCTAATTTATATTGTTAATTCATGTGAAGTATCCATAAATACAATTTTAATATACTACTTTGAACCAGGACATACCTACATGAGCGTTGATAGTTTTCAATTCAACTTGTTTTTAAAAATCCAAAAAAAAATACTCTTGATTTTAATGATTTCGAAAAGGTTGTTCAAAGTGCAAAGTGCAAACAAAGGCAAAGTTAATCCAAAAGTTATGGATCATACTTTACTTTATGATTGGAAAGATTATAATTCAGCTCAAAAACTACCGAAAGAAAATCGTAGTTTATTGAAAGATATTGTATGCATTAAATTTAAAAGAGGAAAATTTACATTACAATTTAAAACCAAACTAACTGATACAGAATATCAAAAGTTGGATTTTCGGTACAAGAAAAATATGAAAAAAATGAACTTCCTACAGTCTTACATAAAATCAAACTACGGGGTGTTACCAAAGAAAAGGTTGAGAGTATACCTAAAAACTTATCTCAAATCCATCCAGAAAATCGGATACTATTTTAGAAAAATATTGAATATTTTTAAAATTATTGTAAAAATATCAAGTTCGTTTAATTATTTTTAAAATGGTTATAAACACTTTAGAATTTAAATTTAAATTTAAACATATTCCTTAATAGTTAACGCTTAATGTTATTTGTTAATATTATCTTCCTAAAAGATTTAGTGAAAACTTCTTTTGTTTTAAATTTATAAATATTGAAGATTAATTACGTTATAATAATTAATATATTAATATACTATAGGTATTTACACTTAATATTTTTATTATTTATTATCATTATATTTTAAATATAAATAATATGTCAGGTATTTAATTAAATTAAAGTTGTTTAAGCAAAAAAATCCTTATAAAAAAATATGTATCACTGAGAAAAAGTACGTATACGTTCATACTGCATTTTTTTTCTCAGGAAACAATAATATTGATATCTTATACTCCTAAGTTAAAGTACGTAATTACGTTTCGAGATGTTTTGAGGTAAAATGGAGGTTATCCATGAGTTTTATTGGATTATATAGGAAAATGTGTTTAAGAATAATTTATTTGTTTTGATAACAATATGATGAAAATAACAAGATGATTCAAAAAAAGTAATTTTTCTCAATACTACTACAATGTTTCATACTACCTTTTGGCATAAGAGGGCAGTATATGTTTATAGTATTTATACTATTTAACCTATAATACTGTAGTTAATCTTATTTTTTGGTGTAAACCCATTAATAATATACCTAAACTTTAATTAATAAACGATAATGAAAATACAAATTATACTTCTAGATATACATTATATACCTAACCTATACAAATTATATTTTTAAATATATAAACAATACATAATGGATATCAACAATGGATATAATTCATATCAATATTTGAAAAAGAAAGCTAGTGATAAAGAAACATAGAAGTTGCTGCAAACCAATTATTTGATTGAATACTGCAGAAGAAGAAGAAACAGTACACATGGGATTTTATTTTCAATCTGTAGGTTTCAAATTTTTATTTCCATGAGTTATCTCGACCATCAGGGATTGAAACCTTTATTCGATTTTACATTCAGTTATAATTTTATAAAAATATCATTTTAAAGTTCGATTCCGATTATGATTCTTCAAAAAAAAAAAAAATTAAAGAATTGTTTCGGTTATTCTAATACGTCCTAATCTACAAACTTTCACTAAACATTAACTAAGTCTAAGTTGTGAATTATAACATTAAACAATAATATAATTATATAGTCAATATGGATCTGAGTTCCTTTAGACTTTAGAGGCTCTTCAAAATTTGAATATTTAATATTAAATTACTATTTTAGGTTCCGATAGGTATTTCAATTTTAGTGCAATTACCAGTAATGAAACCAATATTCCTCTCAATTCGATTCCAATCCGTGTTAATAATTTTTGAAGACAATTAGTATAATAATAGAATGAATCCTAATTTCAAAATAATAATTCCTAAATAATTCTAATAGTACTAACTGGCGGTATATAAATATATTTATTATTAACGTACATACATATATACTAAATATCTTAGACAGATATAAAATTCAAAATTAACTTGTTTGAAAAATGGGAAAACATTAAATGTATATAAAAGTAAATATAAAATTAAGGGAGTCCATTAAGTTAAAATGAATTTAACTCGTCAATGTCTGCTTGGGTATACATAATATTATTTATTATGTAAATTTTTTCAAAGCCATGTTTTCAAGGAAAATAATGATAAAAGTTAAATAGATATATATGTATTATCTATTATTATTATATTTTCAATAGTAATCAAATACACTTTATTTAATTGTCAATTAACGGTATATCATTAGATTTTATGATGTAATACGTATACATTATTATTATTATTATTGTTATATTTTGTTTTACTTCCAATCTAGTAACATATCAAACGTCAAACTAAAACAAGTTAATAGTAAATATAATATGTATATTATACATTAAATGGATTACATTTCCAACGACTAAAAGCTCCAGGTAATTACAAAATTTTATTACAAACCGTTTTTGTATGTAAAAGCTATTATTGTTTTCAAATACTGCAAGTATTTTTTCCGAAACAAATAAATAATACGGAAACATTGTATTATTTAGGCAAATAGCGTGATATATTAATAACTAAAAAGTACCTATGTAAAAAAAAATATATATTTTAACAAATATTGTTGTTTAACATTATCTTATTTTCATGAGAATTACAGTACAATAATAATCGATGTTTATCTTTATCATATTTTAAATATTAATTGAGTTTTGATTCAGCAGAAAAATTTTAAATTAATTTAAATCTCGGGAACTATAACATAAACCGTATATTTTGTCCGCTCAAAGTATATAAATATATTCATAAAAATCAATATTCGAATATCTTATTTTTTTTAATTAAGCAATATAATTCGACGTATGTTTTTTGAACTCAATAATTCTCGGAATATTTAATTATTATTTATTATATGTATCGCATCGATATTGGTCTGTATAAATTAAGTAACAAAAGTTTTTTTTTTTCATCATACAATACGCTAAAACCATAATTGAAACAATTTTATATTCAAAATCAAATGTTTCACACAAGTGAAAATCCAAACGTAAACTAACAAAAAACAATTAAATAATAATATTCTTAGTTATACATAAGTATAGTTGTAGAAACTATTTCAGTTTTATTAATTTTTATTTTGTTTTATTCAAGTGTGATTTTCAGGTAAACTGAATGAATAAATTTGGAATTTGATTCATACCTTACTGACGATTAGTCACAAATTGTAACCAAATTTTTTGATAGATCTTACTATATAGTAAACAAATTAGTTTAAATTTGGATTTGTAAAATTTAAATTGTCAGAAATCAAAATCAAAATATAACAAAATTTCATCATCTTCGAAGGTTTCAGATATAAATAATATAATTTACAAAGTACGAGTATATGTTTAACCGATTTATTTCTACAATAAACATTATTTAAAATTATTTCTACTCTCATTTTAAACCACCTAAAAAACTTGAAAGATATATTACAATATTACTACCAAATGTATACTAGTTTACATTAACATACATTGAAATGAAAATAATAAACAATGTGTCGTTTTGACTGCACATGAGTAAATTGTGATTAGAAATGTCAACAGTTTTAATTTATCAACATTTTAAATGAAATAAATTAACTGAGCATGTTATGATGTTTAATAATATACTATGTATAATATAATTAATCATACAACAAACGGATCAAAATATAAATTTATTGATTTTTTTTGGATTTTTTTTTTATATATTATGAGTATATATATATATATATACCTATATATATATATATATACCTATAATAGAACTGTTATGATTATGACAAGTAAAATGTATATATATATGTATGGACTTATTTATTATGTGGCAGCTGTAATAACATATATGACCATTTGTCATATTATCTAAATATACGGAACTAATATATATATAGTAAATAATAAAATACATTATAGGTACAGGTAGGTACATAAATATATGTGTCTAAACCAGTGATGCTCGATCTGGGGGTCGCCAATAACACCAAATGAAAAAGTGTACTCGTAAAATTATTGTTCATCGGCAGTGACCGTGTGATGCAACACGATGCGACCCACACAACGGTCATATCTTAATTTTTGCGATAACAATTTATATTGAATCTACGATTTACGGATAGGTAATAAATTATCAAACAAATATTATCAGTAATTTTATTTAATCTCACGGTTACATATTACCGACTCTGTTACATATTAGTGAAAATCTAATATATAATATGCTAACTTTACGCTTTTTATTTAATTCCGCTGACCGTTTTCCGTACCGGCAGCCGCTCGAGTATTTTCTTTTCTGTTTTTATCGCCGTCGTGCTTCAGATTTACGATTTTTCCGTTTTTCGTTCTACCGTATTTCGACTTTTCCGAAGACGCGAAGTTTAGGTACGCACCTCCGTATAAGCTCGATCCGTGTTCACCCTATAGATCGCATGGAAGAAAACGGTTCCGCCGTCCGTTTCTTATCGCTGGAGCGTTTTTCGCTCCGTCGTCTTATCATCCCGTAATCCCAAAATCGGAGTTTTCGACCTTTTGCCGATGACGCGGAGGTCGGATTCGGATTTCCCGGACGTTTTAACATTTGTTTGAACATTTCTTTCGAAACGAATCGTCTCTGTACGATATGTGTAGGTACCTATATTATGAGTCGAAATACGGTACCGTCCGCCATGTGAATAGTTTAAATTCGAGAAATGTCGACCATTTTATCATCTCGATTAGATAGCTATTACTGGTATAGAGCGTCATTTGTCAAACCAACTTACGATACGGGTCCACCGGTTCGAATTCCACTATACCGAACTGATTTTTTTGCGCTTTTTTTCTCGATCCCAGCGTTCACGGAGATAATGAGTGTTCAACATTTATCCGATATATGTGATATGTGAACGAAATCTTAATAAATTTTCTTATCGTTGCAACTTTTATTGTTAACTATTTATTATATTTTTTCTATTCGTTTGAATCACGTACCGAGTATTGTACCGAGTATCTATTATAATACCCTGTGGTACATTCTAGTAATAGTAATGATAGTGTTATTAAAACTAAAGTTCGTAAGCTATCAAAAACTTCATCAAATGTGAAAATCCATCGAGAATTATTGAACCGAAAATCCAATAAAAAGGACTATAAATACCAAAAAAGTTTCATCAAATTTGGATTCACTGTTGATGTTGAAAAGGTGAATATCTTCCAAAATGTGTTATTTGTTTTAAAAAGATTATCATCTGCAAGTATGAACCCATCAAGACCTATCAAGTCATTAGAAACTTTATACTTGATTGCAAAAATAAAAAAAATAAAACTATAAAAACTATATTGGTGTATCTCTTGTCTTGCCAGCCGCTATCGAAATAGTATGAATTATGCATAACAATTAAACATATACAAAGGGAGATATTATGTAATAATTATAAATATGTCTGATGATATAAAATCACAACTTCTGTATACATTACGAGGAAATTATTTTGCAATGCAATTAGATGAATATACCGATTTATGCGAAACATAATTTTCAGATCTAGCGATAATAAAAAACAGATATCGGTCCACATTAAATGTGCAAGCAGTTATTTAAGAGTAACAGTCACAAATATAAAACCTAACTTAGAATCAATCATATCTAAGATTCAAGCACAAGTCTCGCATTTAATCATTTTTCATTTTATAATTTTCATTATTAAAATTATAATTAAAATTATTATTAAAATGTTTATTATATTATCTTAATTTCATTATTTCTTTTAATTTTAGATTTAATTTTTATTGTAATAATATTACTTAAGTATTTTAGGTATTAATAATGTTTATATAATAATATTTGATTTTATTAAATTAAACAAATATAAAATTGAATGAAATTAACGATTTAATTTATACGAATACCTATTAATATCGTATGTATAAATGCATAAATTTTGGGGTTGTGGGTCAAAAAAGGTTGTGCACAACTGGTCTAAACGACAGTGTTTAAACTCAAAAATTGAATTCTTTCGCGTTCAGGTTCTCTAAAAAAATTAAAGCGTTCATCTGGCCGTTAATTTAAATTGATCAATAAATTATTAACAAAATATACATTTTTCTTATAATATAATATATACTAAAAATTATCGATTCATAGAAACTATCTCGTTTTCATTTTATAGTTCAGGATCCAAGGATATTGGACTTTTAATTATTATATTTAAATCTAATAAGGTTTACATGGAAATTTTAATATAGTTTAATTAAATTTAATAAACCGTTAAAATTCCTTGTAAATTATGAACGTCGTCCACGTTCACGTTCTCTATTTGACGTGAGATTGTGTCGTTAACGAAATATGAACGTGAACGCATGAACGTCGTTGTTTTCAAACACTGCTAAACAATATATACCAAGTACCTATATAAAATAGAACATATTCTATAGAACGGAAACGGTTGATTTCTATAAGTGTCTGTTATAGTGGCCAAATTCCAGATATAAACCGCAACTGCAAAGGTATTTCCCATTTAAAGACCGATATTCGTTGTTGATCGTATTGCACACTGATCCACTATCAAAACTTTTATAGTAAAACTTTTACTATAATATATTTTTAAGTTTGCGCCAGCACTACTACTATTTGTTAATAAAAGTACGTGCGTTTATTTCTGTATAAAAATTCCATTTCTTCGAACAAAAAGTATTTCTAAAAAAATAAATCACAGGCTTATATAGTTGAAGATGTATTACTGTACACAGTATATAATATATGATATGGGCTGCAAGCCCTGTGCGGGGACTATATGTTTCAGAAATGTGCATGGTACGCAAAGTGATAAATTAACTTCCAAGTGTCGACCACAAACAGAGCCGAATTCGCTCAAAAATAGTCAGCACAATACCCTGTTTTCAGCCAAATGATCATTTAAACGACAATAAAAAAAATTATGTAATTTTAACTGGACATTAATGTCAATTTCAGCTTAAGGGGCCTGCAACACCTGCCATTTTTAAGAGGTTCTGTATAGGCAATTTTTCAGAAACTCATGAAAAATAAAAATCTAACAGTTTAGAAATATTTAAGTACATTTTAAAATAGCCCCGTACACGTATCACTTTTTACTGTTGTGTAATCACGAAATTTCCGTCTAAAAGACCAAGCGTAACAAAATTGTAGAACTTTGGAATGTCGGATTTACAATCTGTAAACAGATTTGAATGTGTCGGCCTGTCTTATAAGGATCGATCGATGCATTTTTCTTTATTATTACACATTAAAATATAATCAATGTTTAAAAATTGTGATTTTTAATGATAAACATCACTGCTAAAAAAATTAATAAAAATAAATGCCTCGATCGATCCTTAGAAGACAAAATGATGAATTTAAAACAGTTTTTAGATTTGAAATCAGACTTTCAAAGTCCCACAGTTTTGTCACGCTTTTAGGTCGATTTTTCGTTGGTGTTGCGAACCCTTAATGTATGATATTTAAATTTTTTCCAATCTAGTTAATTTTGAATTTTAATTATCTAAAATCTAAAATATAGAAATATAATTTTTATTTTATTATCAAATATTATTTTTCAAACTATTTAGAATTCTTACTTCAGTAATTATATTGATATGGTATTAATATTGTATTACCTACCAATAGTCAATAATATTTTAATTAACTTAAATTTAGTAAATAATAAAAACATTTATAAACTTTTCCAGTCTGCATTAAGACTTCAATAATATGATAGGTATAAATACCCAATTAATATAAATTTACAATTTGAATTTAAAGTTTACTGAAAAATGCTTTTTTTCTGAAAACCCGACTTTAAAAAAAAAAAAAATTGAAGAAAATTAGAGATAGATAAGTTTTGAAATTTCCTACTTTTTCCCTATGAAATTTGATTGAACTAAAAATTAAAATATATAAGTAAGTATTACTATATATATTACATTGTATGTATATTATATACTAGCTGAACTACACGGCGTTACTCGGAATAGATTGTTCTATTTTAAATATTTTTTAATTTTTAGAAATGTTTCTGTATACAACATAGCAATCCGTGCAACTTCTATTGCCGCAGTATTTAGTATTTTTCATATTATATTTGCTTAATCCATTTTAATAACATTTAATTAATATTGTTTAAAAAAATGTTATATATTTACAAATAATACCACAGAATTCGACATCAGAGCCACCCATAGTACACAAACTTATATGGAAAACACAATATAATTAATTCTACTATAAAAACAGCTTAATTAAGTATTATTTATACCAGAAACGGGCAACTGGCGGCCCGTGAGCCACATCCGGCCCATCGTCTATTTGTATCTGGCCCGGACTGTCTTCGACATTTTTATCATCGAAAAATGTGCTACAATTTACTTCAAATATAGTAAAAATATCCAGGTAAATTATCAATAATAAAACATATATTATATTAACTTTAAATATTAGCTCTTATCATAGGCATAAAATATATTAGATAATAAATTTGTTTTATAAAATAATAAAAAACGATTTTATATTTGGCCCGCAATCATTTTAAGTTTCAAAAATTGGCTCTCCAGTTACTTTAAGTTGGCCAACACTGATTTATACCAACTATGGGGATAATTATAATATTAGTCTTATTTACTAAAAAAATATAACATTTTTTACTATAATTTTTAGTACTTCAACCTATTTCTAAAGTAACATGAACTAAAATTTATAGTAGTTATTACTAATAATTTTATAATAAATTACTTTTAAAAAAATGAAAAAAACAAGGGAGATTCGATCTTGAGACGGTCCGCGTGATATCTACTAATTCTAACAACCTAACTACTACCCAAACTTGAATACCAAGTGAAACTCCAGTACAGTGAACAAAACAGAGCCGAAAACAATTACTATAAAATATAGTATATATTACTATACAAAATAACTATATTTATGTAGTACTAATTATTATATCATTTTAGTAATTTCACATATAAAATAGTAATTCTAACTATATTTTATTTAACTATAATATTTTAGTATTTATTTTTTTGAGTGTACAGAGGCATTCATGAACTTCTCAAACGATTTTTCATGTCAATTATTCATGAACTTATGATTATTTTTGTTTTTAAAGGTAGGTGAGAGAAAGGAAATATTTTAGAGTTATATGTTAAAAAAATATGTAAAAAATCTTGAAAAATTAAAAATGAAATTTTCATCAAAAAAATAATTTCCTAGAACCCGATTGCAACGACACCTACCGGGTCCAATTGTAAATCCAAACCATCCAGAAACACACTCGAACATAAACAATTTAGGAGTTCAATGACATATACATGTACAGAAGAATTATATATATAAAGGTATAACAAAAGTATATATAGTACCTATGTCCTATATACATTATTATATACTTTTTTATGAACAATTAACATTATTATCATTTTTTTTTTTTGAGTATTCAAATATAATTAGTATAATTTTATTAAGAAACAACCAGTATTACATTAAATGTTAAATATTTTCATTTACCTGCAGTTGTAACATATCAGGCATTAGTAAATTAATAGTATTGATAGTCAACATCTTGAATATAAAACAATAAAGTTGAAACTAAAAATAATCTAATTATATAATTTTAACTTTTAGATAATTTTTAGATTATTTAATCTTTATATTTTAATCTTTATTATAATTATTTAAGATAATTTTTTTCCTTCAAAAGTACAGTTTTTTTTTTTCGAAATATAAGAGATTTATGGAAATGTATTAATTTTAATTTCTTCAAATTTTTCATTATTTACTTAGACTACAATCAAACAAAAAAGTAATAGTGATATCGATCTCTATTTACAATAAAAATGAGTAGGTATATACAAAAAAAAAAGTCGTAAGAAGACGGTTTTACGGAAGGAGGAAGATAGGTGGAAAGCCCCCTCCCCTTGATCTTTTTTTTTAATCTTTATTAGTTACATTATTTTAATATAAATGACTGACTGTAGTCTATAATAAATTATTCAAAATAAATAATATACCAATAATAATAATAATAAACCATATTCTAATATCAAGCACACCTGTGTAAATTAAAGCGTATGAAGGCAAATACAGGAAGAAAATACTTTTGTGTTATGTTTAATGAAATCCTAAACTTTGAGAGCTTTACCAATAGATAAGAATAAATAATAATATAGAATACTAATATTCTTTAATAAGAAAATCTCGTTCAATAGAGGAATGCCATCAAGATGGTACTTTGTTGAAGATAGATACACGACTTATAGAAAAGGTCATAACGTGACATTTGACGAAGTTCAGCCTAATACCTAGCTGTCGAACCCAATAAGTAAATATGTCCAATTCTGGCTAAAGGATGTGTTGACTAGTAGAATCTGCTATTTTATAATAAATGTTTATATTATCAGCGGAGAGAAGGAATTTAGCAATAGTGATCCACATGCTAATTAAATTCACGAACAGAATATAAAAGAAGAAGACTTAAATGACCGCCATGAGGGACACCAAATAGTATATAAAACAAGACAGAGATAAAAGTTAAGATAAAATTTATGTAATTTTACTAATTGTTTTTTATTAGATACGGGTAGATAGAAACTAAGCCAGAACAAGAGAGGATTTCCGACAAATACTTTTAAATTACTTGTCTATTGAATCTTTATGATTATCTGATATTATTTCTGGAAAAATATTTGAATTCGTTATGAATTTTTGTCATATTTATTATTAATTGTACTATGTCATTGTGTAAAAATGTAAGCTTTAAATATAATACATTATACGAAAATTAATTAAGGGTAAAATGTAATTAAATAGCAAAGGAGACCCTAGGGTAAACTTTTTCAGCCATAAACCTTTTTATGTAACCCAAACTCCATCTCGTCGAAGGAATTATCTGTCTGGCGCAATTTATTTTCATTCACCACCACTGATTTTAATACGCGACATACTAAACATACTCGTAATATATAAACATTATGTATCAACTACTCACCCACGGGTGATAGATGTAAAATGTATAATATACTATGTAATGTATAATATAAATAAGTGTCATATGTTATCATAATTGCATTAAAACGCGTCCATGCAAAATATTATTACGGACATAATACGATAAGACTGAACCTTAATCATATAATAATAAATTATCTTTTAAGTATAAAAGATGACTTGTTTAACGTACTCGCCTTATTTTCTCATAAAAATTAACTAAATTGTGGGATAAGTAACGTTAGGTTATTTTCGGGAATAATGTACGGTATATTGGGTATCTACCAACCTACTTGTTTATTATCGCCCCGCCAATATATTTACTCGACCCAAAAAAAGTACCGAATATTTTAAATAAAATTGAATTCAATATACAGATATACAACAATTAACAAATAGGTATCTTGTAAAAAAAAATACTAACTTTTATATTTGAAAAAAAAATATTCAAAAAATATTAATATTTTACAAATATCTTAGTTACCAGTATTTAAATACAAATGCAGTTTTTTTAGGTGTATACATTTAAATAACTCTACATACATATTGTATGCTACATATTTATATAATTAAGCTTTATATAAATTATCAAAATATCATAACTTCAAACTATAATACACTACGTACTAATTCAGATTATAAATATATATATATATATAATAAATATGTTATCCAGCATTTAGATAAAGTATAATCAAAATACTTCAGTAAAAATGTCATAAAATCAATATTTTCCCGTATTTTAATTTTATTAAAAACAGTACTTTTTAAAAATACTCAGTACACTATGTAATACCACTAAATAATATTTAAAGTATTTAAATACTATATAAAGTATACAAATAATTGTATTTGAATACTTTACAAACCATGTTTGATAGTTTTATTTTTGGTTAGCATAATAAAAATCAATAATATATTATAAAAATAAAAGTAATATTATATTCTATGAAAATTATAGTAAACTCTAATGGTTCTTAAGTATGAACTACACCTATTATTTATCTGAATAACTACTTGAATATACTTAGAACAAGGAAATGCTCTTATCGTTATATTATTTAAATTGAATATTTGTGCCAAAAGCATCCTAACACTATACTTATACTGGACTAATCAAAATGATTGATTAAAAATGTAAATATTTCATGCACACGAACACTTAACATAATCCTTTAAATCTTCATGAAGCAACGTACATTATATGTACACGTTCAAATTTAAGTCATAATTTTTAGTTTTTCATATAGGCAATAACCGGAATTATGATTATTCTACTGTTATAAAAGACAGTATATATTTTAAAATCATATACAAAGTTCAAATCTTGATCCTGAAAACTGATACTAAATATCGATATTTAATTATATAAAAAGAGTTAATATTGGAGGGTAGTTGAGAGGAGAAAATTAGGAAAATCCAAAATGTTCTGTGTTTTACCAACAATAGAATAACTGTAGAACTTCTTTTTCTTCTTTGCCTACTCAAACAACTATTTGGTGTCAGTCAAAAAATAAACATATAACAATATTGTATAACGATTGAAATATATTTAAACTTATTTGAATATTTCAAAGAGCTGAAACTCCGTTAAATTGTGCTATCAAAATGTATGTAAATGCAAAGTTAAAATATTTCTATAGATTTCAAAAATTAAATTAATAAATATTATATTAATAAATTAATAATAATAATAATAATAAATTAATAAATTAATAAAATTAAATTTCTTATTGTATTCGATGAATGGTTCTTCAATATAGTGCATTATGAAAAAATTTCAAGTCTTTCATTAGAAAAAACTGAACCTCAAAAATCGATGTTTGATTTTAATAAGAGTTTAAGAGAGACGTAGAAGGCTGAAAAATAAAAAATTGCCCAATAATAAAATACATAAAATATATTTTTTTTAAAAATTCAAATAAACTTAAGTATTTTAAATGGTAATGAGTATTGTTATGCAAATTCGCTTATTTTTTACTGCATAATCCCTAATACTTATTTAACATTTCTTTTTTCAATAAAAATGTTTATTAATGTGAGTGCCGACTGCCAGATGAATGTCGGTTAATTTGGGGCGTGGAGGTATTAACAGCGCTTATACAAGACATTTGAATTTCTTCAAAGGAACACGCATTTTTATTACCTACTCTTTAAACGTCTCTTTTCTCATATTTTTTGCAATTCAAATAACTTTTATAATTTATATTTTTATGAAATAATATTTATAACAACCGCGAAACTGTTCTATATTTTTACGGCCTACCTAGTATTTAATTATATATTATAGATAGTAATAATATTTAATATATATAGGCATAAGTGTAAACTACTGAGGGGGGGGAATGAGAGAGGGTAGCTGTCATCTCTGGCAAAATTTAGTAGGGCTATGCCCCCCTTGATATTCTGGAAATTAATACATTTGTGATTTGTAGTTTATCTGATATTGAATCTGTTAGAACCTATTAAAATATTCAATTCAAAAAACAATTATGAGTGATTGGTAGTATTATTTTCTGATTTATATACATAATCATTTTCCAATATTTTCGGTAGGTTCACTTTTTTCGAATATTTTTGTGAATTACTGAAAATTAGTAAAAAAAAAAAAAAAATGTTTTTTTTATAAGTCATTAATATGTTAGGTACTGTAAATATTTGGTGAAAATTTGAAATCTAATAAGGAATCCGATTTATAATAATAATTTTGGGTAAATGTAGTTTTAATTTATACTTATAGATATATCCTTTAAATTTCCTCTATATTATTGTAGAACTAACAGATTTCTCTTTCCGCTCAGACTCTATAATTTACTAATATGTTTTGTAATTTTTATAAGTTGAAAATTGTATTTATTTTTATAAATCGTTTACAGTCTTTTAAATTGCTTATTTTTTACACTTATCCCCTCATTTAAAAATTGTTCATTTATAAATTTGTTTTCCAGTATACACTCATTTGATTTTTGTATAAAATTTCAAGATATTATGTTTCATTATGATAAATGTTAAAGATAACAGAGATAATGCAAAATTAAGATAAATGTTTATGTTGTGCGTAGTTAAAGATTTTTTGGTGAAAAGGTTAGTAAAAAAATTACTTTACCCCCATAAAAAACTCCAAAATTACGCTTATGTGTATAGTCAAGTATCTAAAATTGTTGTACACTATTGATACAATTATTGTAAGCTCAGTAATAAATTTAAAAATAAACCGGTCAGTAGGGTTTGTAAGTACTTAGCTCATCGGATAGGATACTTGTGATAAATGTATTGAGTTTTAAAACAATAATAAATTATTTCTTTCAATATAATAATTCTAAACGAAGTTCGGTGTAATATACCTATAATATATATATATATTACAGATCAAAATTTTAAAATTGTATAAAATGTCATCAAAATTGTCACCATAATAATATAGTAAATATTTGGTAAAAATTTCATATTTCTGGTATTTTAATTTTCCAATTAATAATAATTTTCATTCGTCTTTGATAGTTATAAATATTACATTATATTATTTATAAATATCACCTATATATATATATATATATATATATATGTATATATATAGTCAGTAACCGTTAAAAGTTTATTTTATGTTTTCTAATTTAAAATAAATAAAAATATATTTCCGATGTAAAAGGTAGTTTTTCGTTACACTTTTGAAAACCAAAAAAAAGACCTCTATAAAGTACCAACTAGAAAATTTTCCTATCAAAGTCCTTTATACCAGAAAACACTCACTTTACTCCTTTTATCCGAAAAGTGTATGAATGAAAAAAATAGAATACATCATTATAAAACTAATATATTTCTCGCTATAGGCTCAGAATCTAAAAGAAAAATACAATATTTTACAGTAGGTACCAACTTATATATAACTTATGTTAGGTATATTCTACTGTACAGTGTACATGGTGTAGAATATAGAGTATAGAATATAGACTAAACACTATAGACGATCGAAAATCCCATTTCTATGTTCCATATATTTCAAAAATAAATAATACTTTATGAAATTGTTTATTTTTATAAACACGTTATTATTCTTGTACTGAAATGTGATTTATATTTTTCCATAAAAATATTTTTATTATTTTTCATTACTTAACATCATAATTATTTAAAATACCTACTCAATAATATGAATAAAACATAAATACCTATTATATAAGAATTTATATTACATGAAAATTACACAAAATTAAAAAAACATTAATGAAACATTATTTATTATTATATTGTATACCAATTATAAATAATTTTAAATTAAAACTATCGTGTTATACTGTTACTATTTATTTATGATCTGATTCTTTTATTCGCCAATGTAAATATTTAATATTTTATTTGGTCAGTTTTTCATACTCTAAAGACTAGAAACTGGAATTGGATGTCCATGGGAATATATTATAATGAGTATATTTTGCATACCTATTTTAGATTCTGAGCAAAGCGAGGAATGTACTGGTTTTACAATTATGTGTTTTTATTTTTTTTTATGCTTGTACCGAAAAATTCTACCAGAAAGAGTACTCCGATCTTTACAAGCTTTAAAGTTTTCCGGTAGCAAATTGAATCTAATTGGTACTTTAGAAAGGTCATTTTTCGATTTTTAATTTTTTCGATAAACACGTAAGAAAAAACTATCAAAAAATTAGCATAAAAATCGGTAAACACGATTTTCAAAGTAAAATTCTTCATAACTCCGAAAATATTGATCCTAGTATCATGAAATTTTTACCACAAATGTATATACGTAAAATAATAATACAAAATAATTTTTGAAAATTATTACTCACTTTTGAGCTATTTATAGTAATATGCAAATATGAAACATTTAATTCTTAATGGGCTTAATTTTAATTTTTAAGAACTGAAAATTAAATACAGTGTTAGATATGCGCCATTCTACCTATATACGAAAAATTATAAAAATTGGTACTTACAATATTTTTAATCATTTGAATTATATTTGAATACCCATTTAATTTTTTCGACATCGGTATGAAATGTGTTCGAGTTTTAGAGAAATAATGAATTTATCAACTTTTTAAACAATATATCTTAGTCTATTTCCTGTGACTTACTGTCACTATAAGATAAATAACATAACATAAAATATTATTATTATAAACTTCTTGTTGACGCACAAACTATATTATCTGTGTATTATCTTATGGTTTAGCTTAAACTGTTTATCTCTGTATTTTTCCGGACATCGTTTCTGTCTTAAGTGTATGTGATCTACTGTAAGTGTACGCACACCATTGCTTTTCGCCGTACTTAAATAAACGAAGAGTTATATTAAATACTTGGTTATTTTTTATTTAGTTAATTAAAATACCTATACAGTCCATTACATTCTCGAAGGCACCATTAGTCTTTCGAACCGGATAGCAATTCACAAAGAGCTTAATTAAAGTTGCTTAGCAATCCGAAAATACTTGCAGGGTACGGTAAATTTTCATGTGTGTTCAGCAATTACAAAGCAGATGGCAGTTCAAATTATTAAATGATAAGTCGTATCAGTAAAAAGGTGTTAATTAATTAATTATTTTCTAAAATTAATCAATTTTTGACATTCCTGTCCAGTCGTTATAATATGATATATCTAAGGCTTGGGGAGGAAACTCGTCGTGAAGGTCATAATAATAGGAATATTTTCTACCGCATCAAGTGGTTTTAAATGGGGCACATGGAAATTCCGCCTAGAAAATTTGCAGGTCAAAAAAGTACATGTAAATTCCACCCGTAAAAAAAGGGTGTAAAAAAAGGTACATGTAAATTTTGCCCAGAAAAAATCTTTATTAAAAATATTATATAACAAGAAGTTCTTAAAGTATTCTGACTCGTGTAGAGAAACATAGCTGGAAGACGAGCCACGGTCGCTTCGTTTAGCTTCAGACAAAAATATCGCCCGATTTGCTTTGAAAAACCACATTGAGTTATTAATAATATAAAATATTTATTTAAAAAAATTTTTATAGTAGAAGTTTATTTCCACATTCAGATTCGATAAATTGAGCCATTGTTTTATGTACGTATGAAATACAGCTTTGAACATTTAACACGTTTGTTTCAAACACAAGTGATTCAAACAATTTATAATTCCTATCTGCTGTTAACTTGCTAATTATCAGATCGAAAATATTGTAGTAAAAGCCGATAAGAAATGATATGATTGACGATTGTCGTCTGATGATTGTTCCGTGTTCATACATTTTGTAACTTACAAATACTATAACGCGCCGCGTACAGTCATGGAATGTTTAGTTTAAAAATATTAATTTTTTCTAGGCGGAATTTACATGTACCTTTTTTTTATCTATATATTTTCCGGGCGAAATTTTCATCTACTTTTTTTTGACCTGTAAATTTTCGGACGAAATTTACTATAGACCTTATTCTACCTGATCGTTTCTGGCAGAATTTACAATCGCCCTGTATATAATGAAAATAGTAGCACCACTTGTATACGCGTAGTATTCGACAGATCTAATAAAACTGATACGGATTATACTTTGAACGATGTGCATGTGCTGTTAAAAAGGTCCTACGATACAGGAAGATTTATTAAATATTTTAGCTCTTTTCCGTACATACAAATATGCTATTTCTGCCGATATATCTAAAATGTACCGACAAATTTGGCTCACCCCAGAACATCGCAAATATCAAAAAGTTCTTTGGCGTGCAGATAGAGAACAGCCTATAACAATATTTCAACTAAGTCCTGTGACTTATGGCACTATCTCGGCCTCGTTTTTAGCCATCGCGTGTTTAAACAAACTTGCTGATGACGAATATATTAATTTTCCGTTAGCGTGTTCCTCTAATAAAATAGATTTCTATATGGACGATTACCTAGGTGGCGCAAACACTAAAGAAAATATAGTAAAACTGCGTGATGATTTGCAAAATATTTTACAATCTGATTGGTTTTTTTTACGAAAATAGACTGCAAGTGATCCAGACTTATTACCTGATTTACGTTTTGAAAATAACGATTCGATGTTGGTTTTAGAGTTAGAAAACGAAATGGCAAAAGTTCTCGGAGTATTATGGTATCCAGAAAATTATATATTTCAATACAAGGTACAAGTTATAAGACCTGAATCGCAATCGAAGACAAAAAGAGATATGTTATCAAAAATTGCCTCGTTTTTCGATCCACTGGATTTAGTTGGACCGACAATATTAATGCAAGAAATGTAGAAATTAAAAATCGATTGGGACAAACCAGTACCGTGTGAAATACACAATGAATGGAAAAAATACTTAAACGAATTGAAAAGTATACAAGAATTGTTTATATCTCGTTTTTTATGTACAGAAGATAAATGTCATGTCAAAATGCATGGTTACACTGACGCAAGTTTGGCCGCCTATGGAGCATATACGTACGCACGACAAATATAAATGGTAATTGTACCTCGCGTTTGTTGTGGGCGAAAAGTATAGCCCCTTTAAAAGTGATATTGTTTCCGCGCTTAGAACTATGTGCAGCCGTAATATTGACCAAACTATACGACAAAGTATTACCAGAACTAAGTTTAGAAGTCAAAAGACGTTATTTTTGGTCCGATTCTTCAGTCGTCTTGGCTTGGGTCACGTCTCCGTCTACCAAGTGGCAGACTTTTGTCGTTCATATAGTGGGGAAATTCAAGATATTAGTTCAATAAATGTATTGCACTATATCGGAACAAATGACAATCCCACGAACATAATTTCCAGTGGTTATAGCGCAAAGGAAATTATAAACGATTCCCTATGGTGGCATGGACCACACTGGTTAATCAAAAATATCGAATGTTGGCTGAAAATGAATTGTAAGTTAGAATTTACCGGAATATCAGAAGAAAAAGAGACGAATAAAACAGCAACTTTTTTAATACAACTGGTAATAGACGAGAGCGTAATAAAAAAAAAAAAACTATTATGGAATAAACTGTTACGAATTTTGTCGTATTGTCTGCGTTTTATAAATATTCGAGTTAAAAAACTTAAAGTAATTGATCCAATACAACCTGAAGAATTACGAGAAGCGGAACTTACTGTAATAAGAATAACGCAAGCGGTCTAGTGTCTAGTCAGTCAATTGGTTCAGTGAAATAAACCATTTTAGTAATAATGACACATTAACAATAAAAAGTAAATTACAAAATTTGCGACCTCATTTAGAAAATGTAATTATTAAGAGTATAGGTGGTCGTATAAAAAAATGCAGTTCATTTAGATATATCCCAGCGCAGTACAATTGCTAAGTTAATACTACATATTGAACACGAGAGATTATATACATTGTATATTCGCAAGTGATGTTGGCCAATAGTCGGATAAAATATTGGATTATCGGAGGAAGAAATATCGCCAGATATATTTTTCACAAATGCGCAAGTTTCACTCCGACCAGAAATAGCGGAGCCTATAATGTCAAACTTACCGGCTGAACGTCTGGAGCCGAGTCGACCTTTTGAAAAATGTGGTGTTAATTACACTGGTCCGATTTTTGTTTAAAAACCAGTCTGTGAAGAAACGTCGCGTTGTTAAAGGCATAGACCTATTAACTAAATGGATTGCGCCTTCCTAACCCCCAGCCTTTTGGAACACTCAGACAACATGTGATAAGTAAAAATGAGTATTATGGAAGCAAAGATTTTATAGTACTGTTTATTCCATGAAAAAATTCATGATATTTTATTTTGCCTGAAATCTTAATATATATTGATAAAAACGTTATACAAATTTTATAGATAAAACTGGAATAGTTTATTGATGATGGAAGTGAACAAGTTTAGTTAGATGTGGTCTTATTCTGTCTTTTGGTTGACTATTTCATTTATTAAAATGATGTATACGGATAGTAAAGTAAATTTTGAAGATTAATTGTATTATTTGAATTAGATGATTATTTTCGGGATCTTGATTATAGATATGGTCGGACAATTTTAGTAATACAGTCATAAACCTAGTTAATAAGTCTATGAATACAATAACAGCAATTAATAGTGTAAATGAGTGTTTGATAATGTGACCGTTTTTAATACGAATGGTAGTTCTTATCATCTGTGCCCTGTAGTATTATCATGGTGAGTACTATAAAAACCATGGAATAAACGAAGTCGAATAATTCTTTCTTCCACAATACTCGTTTTGGCTTATCACATGTTGTCTGAGTATTTTTGATCCAAATCGCAGCTCATTTAGTTAATAGGTCTATGGTTAAAGGGATATAATATATCACGTGTTTTCGTATATGTTTTAGCACGCGCGCTGCGCATATCGTGTCAGTTACTGATTTAACCACGGAGGCTATTTTAAACGCATTAAAACGTTATATTGGTCGTCGCGGAGTTTGTTCAGATATATATAGCGATAACACTATGAACATTGTCGGGACTAATAAAAAGTTAAAAGAGCTAAAAAATGTATTTCAGTCAGACGAGCATCTAAACCAAATGTACGGTGCTTTAACAAATTAGGAGGGCATAAAGTGACATTTTATTCCCCTTCATTCTCCGATTTTGGCGGATTATAGGAATAGGCCTCAGTAAAATCCACTAAGACTCATTTATGTAGGGCATTAGATAAGTTTCATTTAACCTACGACGAGTCGAACATTATTTTAATAAGAATAGAGGCTATCCTTAATTCGGATATTAACTCCTTGGACCTCTGATCCTACCGATACGACCCTCAATAACACCAGCTCATTTTCTGATTGCTGAACCACATATTCATCGCCCGTACCAGATTTATCGGGCATTCCGGATAATCGTCTAAAACGTTGTCAAGGTGGAACTCAACTGACTCAAATACTCTGGAAGCGTTGGAATCACGAGTATTTATCTCAATTTCAGACTTGAAAAAGTTGATTTTCCAACAAAGGTCCCACCTTAAAGTTTGGGATGGTAGTTTTGATCAAAAATGATGGTGTTCCTCCAATGTTCTGGTTTACGGGTTGAGATTTACCGATTCAGACCGATGACGATGGTGCCATTCGAGTAGCAACCGCATATTGGTGCCAGGGAAAGAAATCTCTAACACAGTCTTTAAACTATGTCCGCTTCTTTTTGGTGGTAATAGTCCATGAACTTGCCGAATAATTTTTTTTTTTTTTCGTGTATTATATATAAATGATAATTTATTTGTTTTTTGTTTTTCTCATTCTATTTATTTTATTGAATTTATTCATACCTATTGTTTGGTTGAAAAATCATTTACGTATTTTTATTACCTATTTTTTGTTTTTTTAAATTATTTATATTTTAATTTTTCAAGGCGGGTGGCATATTGACACGCATACTATTATTATCTGTGTATTATTTTATCATTTAGCTTAAACCGATTATCTCTGTATTTTTTCGGACATCTGTATTGAGTGTGTGTGATCTACTGTACGTGCGCGCATACCACTGCTCCTTGCCGTACGTAAATAAACGGAAAGTTATATTAAATACTTAGTCAATTGAAATACCTATACAGTTCATTACATTCTCGAACGCAGCAATTCCGTTTATTAATAACGTAAAAATAAAATTGTTTATGATAGTAAAGTAAAAAAAATGTAAAGTAAAGGAAAAAACATTATTACATAGTAGGTAACTATAATATATTATAGTAAATAGGTTATAATTATACAATTGTTTGCGTTTACTATTTTTCAGACCAATTTTCGTTTTAATTTAATTAATGAATTTACATTATCTATATTTATAACTGTAATAAAAACGTACTAATTACAATGTAATCCTGAAACATGAACAGAATAGTTATTTTATAATTATCTATATATAGTGTGTACCCACATTTACGTAAAATATATTATAGATAGGTTTATCTTGATTAATTTGGGTACCTATATATTAGCCGACCCCAAATGGTTGGAACAGAAGGCAAAGGAGATAAAGAAGAAAAATAATTTAGGTACCTATATTCTCTTCTAAAGTTTTAGTTTTAGTATAAGTTTTTCCTAGCTATTTTGCTCAAATAAAACCACTTATTGTTATTAGTTATTTGGTTACTTATTACCATCATGATGTACCTAAGTAGCTGGGTATAATATACCTATGTATTGTGTATACTAAAAAAATAAAATAATTCAACACACATATTTAAATAAACACTGCACGAGCAAAATGGTTGCTAATAAGGCGTTTTTGTAATACATTTTTTAATGTAAGTCATAATTTTTAAAATTATCCTTTTACTTATGAAAAATCATCAATATACAAATTCTGAATTTTAAATGAAGTGTTTGAAATCTGGCTTCATCGTTGTTGTATAAATCATTGTAAGCTACAGTGATGAGCCCTTCTAAAAGAAAATCCTTTATTAAAAAAAACCTTTCGTTCAGTGAAAAAACTCGAGAAAATATATCCCAATATTGACTACTATTCGTGAATAAAGTGGTTTTAAATGTAGCCACTAAAATGTATGAAATATAATTCTTTATCAATTAATCAATAACAATAATTACCTAGGTACAAAGATATTAAAATAATAAAATATTTTTCAGCTTATAAAATATCTATATTGTAAATGATTAAAAAAAAAAAACATGTTAACATTGTAGTAGGTATATGTTCCAAATTCTAAACTCGCCGTTTACCTAAAATCTAAAAATTCATAGGTACCTATTATGAAATGAAAAATACTTGTTAGTTCAATCATTAAAATAATTACATGTCTTGCAAATCGATAACAATGAAATAAGACTACATAATATTTTGTTCACTTGTTATGAATATGATATTTTGGCTTTTCCAAAGACCACATATTACACATATATATGATAATAGTACATTATGCATGGATAAACATATTATAGGAACAATAAACATAGTATCGTATGCATATATCAGGGACATATGGGTCCTCTAAAACTCTCGCAGTCTCCCAAATTCCAAAAATGTTCCGACATTTAATTTAAATGTTTTAAAATAAAACCTATACATTACGGTTTATTGCAAAAGTAATTAAATGTTTAAGCTTAATCTTTAGTTTTATTATATTAAGTCTAAGAAGCAAACCGAGAGGAATATAATAGGTAGTAATCTTTTTTTATAGTAATGAAAGCTAACATAAAACTTAACGATTTGTAGCAAAATAATAAATAAAAGTTTTATAATGTAAGTAAAATGAAGTAAATTTGCACCAAATTTTCATTTTTTTTTTTAACTTAAAACATACACTGCCACTTTAATAACTATGATAGAAATTTGCAAATTTCACAGAATTTAAAGAATGAACAATAAAAATTAGGAATGATTCTCTGAAGCTAAAACTTGACAACTTGAAAAATTTATTTTTTAATTTTTGATAGAATATTATATATTGTTGAGTTACTTTGCAGTTTTGCATTTTTAATAAATTTTATTGGTGCATTATATACTTATATATATATATATACTTATAATAAGTACTAATAATAAAAAAATAAAAACTTGAGAAATCATTATAAATAACAAAATTTGAATTTATATATTTCATTTTTTTATTTGTTAATATAAATATATAACTTATATTATATATATTGTAACGTGTACAAGAAACTTAAAACTAGTTTATGTACGTTTTATATTCTAAAACATAAATATAAATTTTTTATTCGATAAATGATATTTGTGTTGATTGCGTTTATTTGCACTGATTTTATCATAGTGAAAAATAATAGAAATATAATAATTTTGTAGATTTTTTACAAAAATCGTTATAGCTAGGTATAAAAAAAAATAGTTGAATATGCTTAAAATTATATAAATGATATAAATGATATTCTTAATCCTTATAATATATGTGATACAGTAAATAATTAATTACTAAATTTATAATTATATAATTCAGCTAATGAACACCATAACAAAGATATTAATACGCATTTGTGATACATTATTTTCAAGAGTACCAATTTTGGAATTAAGTCGACATATTATATTATAATGATATAAAAATATAATAAAATATTAATATTTTTCTATCATAATTTGTTCACGTGCTATATTGTGAAACAATCTTTTTTTTGTGCAAAGGTAATAACTAAGAATAAATATATTATTTTGTTAAATTTTACGAATAGAATAGTAAATGCCTATGTCACAGTAAAATAGCTGTACAATAGTTGACGTATGATTTCATTGTAATGCACGTTTTCAATAAATCAAGGTTTTCCATTTTATATAACTAATTATAAGTAAATGCTTATAAATTTCAAACTGTTGGTTAAACCAATAAATTCAATATAATTATATCATTTATATCAATATGAAACCTAACATATTAATTAAAACAATTTATAATTAACTTGTATTATATGTTTATTTTGATAAAAATACTGAATATAGATACGTTTAAGTTCAGTATAAAAAATCATATAAAATTGATTTCGCATTTTTTTACTCCTATTGTATAAGTTTGTTAATATTATGTGTGACGGTATAATCCCTAAAGATATGTCAAAGGGTCCACAAACTTGAAATATATACCCATATATATGGTTATACGGTTAGTGACTTCGATTAATAAATTGTAATTAATACTAGCTGATATTGGTGTCACAAAGTGGAAGTAATTCACTATAGAAAATATTATATACTAATGAAAAATACTTGAAAATTAAGGAAATATTATCCCTGTTGCTAACTGCCCAAACATTAATACTTCTTTGGTAAAATTCATAATTAATCAAATATAAAATACATTTATCAATCATATTATTAACTCACCTTAACTTAACAATGTATCTCTATTAGAATATATCGTGTTATATTTCAATATGATATCATTTCTTTCTTTTTTATCTTTCCTACCTATATAAATGGCATATAAAGAGAGGAAAATGTTGGAAGTCTAGGGTTGTTTTATACATCAAACTATTAAGGATGGGTAAATACATGATAATAGGTAATAGGTATATACTTTTTACAGTGTATCTATAATTAGACAAAATAAATTTATCGTTTTTAAGTGAACATAATATTTTCTAAATTTGAATTTTGGATTTCTCATTTAGCAACTAGACAATAAAATCACAGTTTCAGAATTATTTTGATCAGACATCATTCGATTTTTGTCAAATTAATAAGTTATAAGAATAGTGTGATACACGTAGCTAAATACCTATAATATATATCCTATATTTTACGGGAAATGTAGAATATCGGATAATGTGAACCGCATAATAATAATAATAACCGCATATTTCAACAGTTTATTTATAAGATTTTTTATTATGTATGAATTATTACATTATGAAAAATTAATAATAAAATTATTAAACATAATTAGATAAAATTAGATTTTATTTTGTTTATATATAACCTATTTATTTGTACGTGTATTGCTATTATGGCACTTTGAATTGCATAATATTCCAAATTTTTTCACTTGCATTTATTTTTATTTTGCAAAGCTGCATAAAAGTGCAATGACCATATCATTATTCTCCTAAGTGTGAGAATGCTCATGCTACTTCTCACAATATACATACGAGGTAATAGATGCGATATCAAAGAATGTAACAATATTGTGATATATTGTGTAACAAAAAGCACGAAAACTCAACTGGATAATTAATAATCTAGAATATTTATACAGCGTGTTTAATGTAATGAAACAAATATATAAATAACTAAATGATATTTTTTTAATTAAATTTTTTATTAAAAATTTTATATTTCTTTTATTAACATATAATAAACATATTATGCATTCACATATTTCAGTAAATAAACTGTTAAAATGAACTATTGTGGTATTTATGGTTCACGTTGCCCGTAAGGACGTAACTTATATTATATATGTACAAAATTAATACCTACATTATGTATGTATTATATATTATATTGAAAAAAGTTCAAAGTTAGTAATCAAAAATATAATCATTCTAACAAATTTATTGGTTATAGTATATGTTCAACATTTAAAATTTGTTGGAATTTTTTTCATCAAATTTAACTTTTGTATCCAACAAATTAATCAATAATATTATATTAAGATCATAAAGAAAGACCCAACACATTTTTACAAAACTATGTTATTATAAATTTAGCAATACATAAGTTCATTTTTATATAATATATAATGAATTTAAAAAGTCATCCAACAATATAATTATACACAGAACATTATTGATTATGTTAGATTGTTAACTGCTAAATTCAAATTTTCAAAAGAATTTCATAATACACTTATCTATATTATTTTCATCGTTTTATTTTAAATAAAAAATAATTTTTTTTCATAACATGAATACAAAAAGTCGTAATTTATGAACAGAGTCATTTTATAGTCTTCCAACTATTTTGTACTTTATTTACTATAATATGTTTTTATATCAAATATATTTACTTTTAAAGATAATCACAATTCTAGAAAACAGATTGCATTTACATAGAACCAAGAATAAATAAGCCAGCTTATACTGTATACCTTTTATAAATCTAAGTGGTGAAAAATTCAAAAACAAATTAAAAATTTTGAACACATTTTTCTTTAAAGAAATATAAGAATTTTAGGAAATAGTTTATTAAATTTATAATTTAAAAAAGAATATATATAATTATAATTATTATGTATAATATTATCTATTATTATAGCTATGTTGTATGCAATTATGATATTAATTACATAAAAACCTAAAAAATTAACATTTTAAAGATCAGACAATTTTTTTGAATGTGTATACAAAATCTATCTGAAGCTACGTAACTTTAAAAATTGCATTAAAAATAATATATGGTAGGTACTTATGCCCGATGGCAATAATCCATAATATAATTCGACATTGTATATAAGTGCGCCTTAAACTGTATAGTTACTGACAGGGAACTATTAGAATTTAAATTGTTTTTGCTGTCTACTGTAGTATAATATTATAAGAATATCACCAATGAATGTAAAAATTATATAAATTCCTTATTTTAATGTTAAAATAACACCTATAAGCTATATTATATAATATAAGTACATATTAGCATTAAATTATAATATATACGAGATAAAAAATTATTTTGTATACAAGTTTAAAATAAACATATCCTATTATATATTGGTAATAATAATACATAATAAATATTGAAATTAAAAAAAAAATAAAAAGTTTTTTCTCGTTTTTATTTATTATTATATTCTTTACAATTTCGGTACAAAACACGATTCGGCGAGTATACCTAAAGTATTAAATAATTTTTCAAAAATCGTTCCAGTTATAAAAATTCTAATAATAATAATAATAGTAATAATAAAATATATTATATATCCATAGATATATTATAATATATAAGATATTTCAAGGAAAATGGGTTTTATATCATTTCTCGTCAAAATATTATAATTGAGGTAGATACAACATAGACATTTATTAGAATTTCATAATTGTGTAATATGTATCTATAAAATTTATATTGTACAGAATAAATATATTTATATATCTAGCATATGTAGTATAATATCTTTATTGTTTATTAACCAATTGAATATGTATTAAATTGGTTTCATTTTGATTTAAAATAAATACTTAAAATAATACATTATTAATAATGTAATAAGTAATAAAAACCTTAAAACGTCTATACCAACAGTATTATTATTATAGTATATACATTTAGATATAGTTATATATTAATATTAGAGCTCGGATTAAAATGCCTTGAAAATTAATTTTATTTTTATATTTGATGAATATAAAATAAAAAAATTTTAATTAAAAAAAGCACAAAACAAAAAGAATTTATTATCTAAAAACTCTGGAAAATATTCTAATAACACATAAAATCATTCATATTTTTGATTGTTGATGAAAAGATGAAATAAAATTAGGTGGTTATTTTTATTAATTATAAAATAATAAATATTATAAAAAAAAATAATTAAAATAGACCATATTAAAAATTTTTTCATTTGAAATCGGTCAATTTTTTTTTTTTTTTGTATTTCTAGAATAAGGTTAAACAAATGATTTTATAATTGAATTAGATTTTTCCAATTAGACCTTAACCGATTAGTATGCTGGAGTGAGTCTTAGGTCATACACTTAATGTTCAAAAATGTCCTTCTATCGTAAAAAACACTAATTGGTGATTGGTAATAATTGTTATATTAATGGCCTTTCTGTACCCTCTGTTGAAAATTTCGTTCGAGATCTTGGTTTTACCCTTAATCTAACCTTAAATCCTAGGTTACACGTTAAAGCCACTGTAAGCCACTAAAAATACTAGGTTTCAACCTAAGAAAAACCCTCTTCTGTTCCTATAAACGTCCACTCTTAGAGTATGGATCTGTTCTTTTTGACCCTTCTACGGCAATTATTTCAATACTTCTAGGAAGAGTTCAACATAGGTTTTCACGCTTTACATCCTTTATTTTTCATATACAATGTCCTCCTCAAGATTATACTCCAATCCTCCAAGCTTTAAATCTATCAAGTTTAGCTGATATTAAACACTTTGCTAATCTGTCCTTCCTTTTCAAGCTTTTGTCTGGTTCGGATAATTCCCCCGAGTTATTAGCTCAAATAAATTTCAGAATTCCTACCAAGTAGACATGATCCAATTTCCCCTTCTCCATTCCCGATTCCTCTACTAACTACTTAACAAATGCTCCTCTTGTTTAGGTAATAAAATAATTAATAAATATCCTACAAATTCAAAAATGTAAAAAAAATACATTTCATCAAAATCTCATTATTAGAATAGTAAGTATCTAAAACACATGTATAGCTTGGAAACATTCCAAAAAGTGCATGCAAATACACTGAAATTCAAGCCCTAATTATTACACATCATATGCAATCAAACATTGAATAATATTATTCTTTTCAGCTGATATTTACCATACATATAATAATTAAATATAAGGATCCACAGGATACAGTATGCCAGTATGAATAGTTAGACCATACACTTTAAAATTGAAACACTAGTTTTGAAATACCATATTTATAAGAAATATCATATCGAAAATGTAATTAACCTGATTTTTGAATATCTTTTTATCATTTATGATACATAAATATAGGAGTCAAAATTGTTAACCAGATAAAATATTACGTAAAATTAACGTTGAAAATGTATTCAAAAAACTAAAATTAAAATTAAATACTTTTTCTACTCATAATACCCAATTAGAGTTATTTATTACATTACTATCAAATTCAATATATTTTATACCTACCACAATTAAATAATTATAGATAAACATTGAAACACATTTTAATTTGTTTATGAGGTTGGTGTTTTTAAAAAAGCGTTATTCCACCTCAAAAACTTCAAGATTTGCTGGATATAAGAACGTAGAAAATCATTCGTATAGGTATAAATATAGATTGTGTAAATTTAAGTTTGAATTTTCAAACTTTTGGCACTCATCGCTATATATACTCTCAACAAACTAAATAATACACATACAAAATATAGCTTTCTATTATTTTACTTCTTCAAATTATACACATATTACATACATTACTTTTTTGCATTTGAATTTAGTATTTCAATAACATATTTATATTTTCACATGTTTTTACTTATGAACTAATTATTTTTTAAATTAATCTCGTATAAAATTCTATCCAAATACTAATGGCCTTATAAAATGTTTTGATTTTATTTCAATTTTTGTATAAAAATATCAATATTTTTTTTAAATACCTACTATTTAAAATTATATTATACGTTTTAAACTGTATAAATAAGAATAATAATAATAAATAATAACTATGAGTTAAATTATTTGATTATGTCGTCATTATTCTTCCGATCAATAATTTAAATAAAAAATAATATTAAATATTAGAAAGTAGGTATTATCATATACTGTTTTAAAATACCTTTTTTCGATATGATGACTTTGACTTCTCTTTTTGAATACTCGTTTAATTCGGAGCAAGAGAAACGCAGCTTTGTCAATACTTAAAGACTGACGGCGCTTGTTATCTGATTTTTGATTTTCATCTTGGTCCATCTGAAACAGCGCAATTATTGCGTTTGATTAAAAATAAAAATAAAACAACATTTTAAAAAAGGCGTGAAATTGAAAGAACATGACTCGTTGGGTAATATACTAATATGAATGTATTAAAATACTTTAAAGCAATAATGATACCTAAATCATTACATTCTATAAAATAATTTTTAGCAGATCTCAGCATAATATTCGTATCAATCTAACTATATAAAATCTTTATAATATACATAAATCTATATCTGAATAACCTCCTATCAATAAATAAATAAAAATATATGACGTCACCATATATTATATTAGATACGATAATTATTTTATTTGTTTTTTCTTTTATTATAGTGCTATTTTCAGTGTTGTTTTTAAATTTATAAAAATGTCACGTTTTAAAGTTACCTAGTATTATTTTACGCTCAAGAAAATACTATGAAAATTCAAAAATTAACTCTGAAAAATATCATCTAGAACAAATTTATTATATTACACAAACTCTTTACTCAAAAACTCCTACTTGACTCTATCTAACAGATAATGAGCTTGATCAATGAACCGTATTTTAACTTGAAATGCAGCCACTTAAAAAGACTACTACTTTTCTTATTAAAACTTTTAATAATTATAAATTTGACAGTTTGTTTGCTGTTAAATTTATATATTATTCTTATTTTTGTTAATAGGTACATCAACGTTATTACAAAATTATATTTTATACATATTTTAATACTGTACATAATAATACTAGTAAGTTAATATTTTTAAGATGTTAGTATACATGTACCATTTGAATGTCAAAAGTTTATCCTAAATATAAAGAATAATTTATAAATATAAAGTAAAATGAATTAATGAATAACTTTTTAGTATTTACTTTACTTTATTTATCTTGATATATTACTATTGTGTAATTGTGTTATGAAACTGATGAATTAACTTCGAGTTAATTGTATACAATAAGATTCTACTATATTATAATATATAAATTAGGTTATTAGTCTAAAAGGTAATTGAAGATTTTATAACTTTATAAACACTCTTTTGGACAAATTTATAACCTCAAAATATTATTATTTTTTTTTATTAAATCAATAATTCACATTTTTGAGAATTTAATTTTCCAATTTTATTGTTCCTTGGAAATTTTATGTAACAAAATCTTGGTTACATTTTTGAACTTCAATATATATATTGGTCAGTATTGAAATTGAAAATTTAAAACAAATATATTATTATTTAGTTAAATTTCTCCTATTTTTATACTTATTATTTATATATTTCTTATTTTATAATATATAAATAAAAATAATTATGTGTAGGACGTTGTATATTACAATACCTACCTACTTCATTATAAATGTATAATTAAATAACGTTAAATATGATAATATATTCCTCATATTTAATTGATAAAAAAAAGTCAATAATAAAGATAAAACAAATAATGCAGTATACATAATAGTAGATATTAAATTGTGATATATTGGGACACCAGATTCGATCAGTAATCACATTTAGATTATTTTTCACTATGCAGGTTAAATTAATGTACCTATTCAAATTGCAGGGTTTTTGTTATATCAAATTTTTCAAATCATAAATTGCAATAATATAAGAAAAACCAACAAATGGATCAAATAATAAAAAACCCGTTTAAGAAGGTGATTTTCCTGAGGCTACATCAAATCAAACATCGATTTTCCTTCCTGGTAATCAACATGGATGTGAATATAATATGATAAATTATTCAGTTTTAAATTTATTAAATAAAATTAATGATAAGTAATTTAAAAAACACATTTTGGCTAATCGATGATAAATACACATGGATCGTATTAGCAATATTTTTATAATTTCATGACGGAACACAGTGCAAATAATCGTAATATTATATCTACCTAAAATATAATGGTTGATAAACTACGGTACAAATTTTAATGCTGGATTTGGATTTGTATGTTAGGTTCGATAAAACTATATAATATGCATATATTATTGTTTTCTACTGTCTAATCATATTATGTAGTGATATAATCGAATCGCTTTTTATTTTGGTGCTCCAATCAGAATTTCCAAAGAAATTACTTTAAGAGTATGCAATGCTTTATTTTAGCACTCCCCCCCCCCCCGCTAAACTAATTACTTTTGTTGTTAAAACAATTGTTTAATTTATGAATATGATTTGCTTTAACGGACATTGTCTCTCAATAATTTGACCACAGAAGCACATTAAAACGTAAAGATAAAATAAATATATCAAAATAACATCAACGTTGTCATTGCAAGGCACAGTGTATAACATAGTAACAACAAATACTTTTGGGTTGATAGCGGTTAGCGAAAAATTTCTAAAAACAGAAACAATTCTAAATATTCCAATTAGAAATTGAAATATGTCGTGTTAGTAGTTTAAACTTTATTATCCCGGATGACTTAGGGTTCTGTGTAATTTGGACGCGATAAAATGGATGCTGCGTAAAAACGTCGCGTGTCATTTGGTATCTAACTATGACAAATATATGAGTGTTCTTAATTAAATTAAAATATAAATGTAATTAACTTTAATTAAGTATTAGGTATATATAATTAAAATTAAAAAGTTATATTTTTTATATTCAATTTCGAGTATCAAAAAAAAAACAACCAATGTTATTAGGTATAATAACAATAATTTTTTTTCTATAATATTTTATCATGACATATCATTATTTTATTTTTAATAAACTACAAAAATTATTTGGGAGACTTGAAGACTAGGTACATATATTATGTTCTGATATACCTACCGCCATATTTTAGTATTCATGTCTGTTTTAATTGATTAATGATTACATAATATAATAATTAATTAAGTACACCTGAACCGACAATTGGATTCAAATTCAAAACCTTTTATTTATTCAGGTCGTTTGGGTTTTAATAATTATAAAATATTGTCTTTTTTTATTGATTATCTTTAAAATTCGTTTACCATTAATACCAACCTCACCATCTGTGTTTTAACGATTTTTTCAGTATAAACTTGTATTTTAATTCGTTAATCAATATTATTTTCTATAATTCAATAATGTCGAGCATATTTTATTGAGTCATGTAACTATCAAATTAACTTCAAGTTAATTATATCCATTAATCGTATACAATATAATTATAGTATGAACTCGTTTAAATTTTCATTATACTGGTAATATTATAGATACTTATTTACTCAAATTCTAACATTAAAATGTAATTTTTTTATACTCAATAATTCAAACACCTGAGAAATCAATTTTCCATAGTTTTATAAATCTTTTAAAGATTTTTTTTAAATATTTAGTTTAAATTTTATATATTAAGTTTAAATTTAAAGTTGTTAATAACAAGCTCATTTAATTTTCTCTGCAGTTTTTTAAAAATTATACACGAGGGAAATACCGTTTAAATAGACGTTGGAAAACTTAATATTTTAATTGTAGGTACATAGAATTTTTTAACTCCATAAAAATGTACACAAAGTATTTTAATATTTAAATAAAATCATTTATATTGTATAATAACGAAACGTTTAGCTTATATTTATATCCATATACATTTTTATTTAAGTTTGTGGTAGACCGAAGATTAATATATGTACCTCCCGTTGTCCAATTACTGTTTCAAATATAATATATGTATGAATGTACTTATCTCTTTTCTAAGTTATGTAGGACTAATATTTTTAACTTTTTTTTTAATATTATGATTTAACAAGCCTTTAAATTAAAATTATTTTTGAAAATTCAATTAAAAAACAAGAAAATATTTTCTTTAATAATATATATATATATTAAAACGTTAAATATTTCTTCTACATAACATAGTAAAAAGATTAATGAATACAAATCTTTAGACAAAATTTAAATCAGACTACTGAAATTCCTTAAAAGATTCATCTATTTTATCAGCTTCCACTAGTAGGTAAATAATTAAGTTTAGGAGGAAAATTTAAGTTACATTTGAAATTGTTGAGAAATTTAGGCGATAATAGCTCTCACACACTAACGAACATTAATGTATAATGCGTAAACATTACTTATAATATAATGTACTCGTATCACCAGTATTCCAAATTGTGTGCTCCAATAGCCTTAATGATAACTATATTTAACCTAAATACTTTTAAATATCCACTCAAATGTCCTTAACGTATAAACAATATTTCTAAATAAAATCTATGAAGTACTTACAAGTTATAAAAGTAGCAATTCTAATATTACAATATGGTTAAATAATAAAAGTCAACATTTTCTCGTAAGCAGTGATTAAAACTATGATTATTATTTTATAAAAGAAAGTGAAAAGCGTAAATGAAAACATTATATAAAAACAAAAACAGAAAGTGCGCGATATAAAAAGTTAGTAAAAATCAATAGTATTTTTCTATCATTATAAAAAAATACCATATTGTACATATACAGGTATATGTACATATATAATATATATATATATATATATATATAAAATATATATATAGATATTATATATATAGATATATAGTAAACTGACGTACGATTACAATAGAACTTTGATATACCTATGCTTATACATAAGAGAATATTATACAAAATTAAATTATAAATGTATTCAGAATAATGACCATAATATTATAGTAAATAATTCGATGAAAAAATTAAAATTTAAGGGTTGAACACGAATATTGTACTTCTTTTTATTGTTTTATCAACAAAATTTTAACAAATAAATATTTATAGATTTGAACAACTTTATTTTTTAACACCAGAGCATATTTTACCACATAAAATAAGTAGTACTATAGTGAATCATGCAATGAATAAATACTATATGCCAACCATATTCACAGACATACACGATTAATGAGCAAAAAAAGAAATTATGTTCAATTTGAAAATTGTAATTTTTTATTTATATAAAGTAGTTTTAGTGCTTTGAAAAAAAAGTTCCTTATAGTCATAACGACGCCCAGTAATATTCTTAAAATATACTCTATATAAAACGCTTCTGTTGAATCAAAACTAAAATAAACTTAAGTACCTACCAATACAAAATAAAATAAAGTATCTTAATATTTAAACACATGAATTGTAAATAATTTTATTGGCTAAGAATCAAAAAGATTCTATATACCTACTTATCGTGCTATTTTGAAATTAGAAAAATAAAAAAAGGAATTTTTATAAGATTAATTCTATATTATACTTACATTTTAATTAATAATAATGAATAATAAAAATATTGAATATTTATTCTATTTCTATATTTTCTTTTTTAAAGGACCTATAGGAAGTACCTACATCTTATTTTTAATTTGAAATATGCGTCATATACATGCTCACAAGATTGTATAAAATAAAATTAATTTTAAAAAAAATTTAATCAAACACCCTTATGTTCTGTATATGCCGGCACTTTTTAAATATAAATACTTTTTTAGCTAACATATTGTGTCAATAATGTTTTATGAATAATTATTGGGTACTCACTTTTTATAATAGTTTTATAAAACTTTAACAAATTAAAAAATGTATTAACACGCGTATATTACACGAACACACGAAAATAAATTAAATAAATAACATGGTAGATAATTTAAACATTTTTAACATCACAATAATTATAAATATTTACGAATACAAAAAATTTATTTTTAACTTAGAAAAATTATATTATACACACATAATAATAATTATAATACATAATTTATTTTTAATGCATCATTATCACTCGAGTTGTCAGCGACGCGCGTATACCGGTAAGAGTCGAAATTCTACTGGATTTTCCAGGGTTGCAGGCCTCGAGTTTTCCCGACCACGTCGCACGCGCTGCCTGCAGTCACGTGGAACAGCGGCGCATTCTATTGGATCGTATATTCGCGCACTCAAAGGTCGAACTAACAGAAATTACCGTTCAGAAGTTTGTCTTTTCCGATTTCTTTTACCCGAAAATTTCAATTAACAAACACTGCGAGACGGAGATTCGACTAGATGTTCGCCCTGGGCTCCGAATTTTCGATGTCTAAAAACAATATATTTACTACCGATTTACATTTATTTTTTCAGAAAGCAAAAATGGAAAATTCGAAAAATATCTCAATAATATAATAAACGAACTTTCAAAACTTTTAAATTACAATAATGATGGAAATAATAATAATTCATATAGGTTATAGCATATCTATTATTATTAATTCCATGAGTAAAAATAATAAATTCAACTGTTGAGCGCGAATAATTGATATAATATGTTTATATATCGGAGTCTAATTTCCAAATATCAAGCGTTGATAGATTTCCATAGTCCATATCATCGAGTGGAGTGTTATTAGTATTATTATGCCAAATTTGTAAGATCCATGATTTTTAAAATTAAAATCAATTGTACCTAGATCCAAAATTAAGTGAATTATCTAAATTTAACCGTTATTAAACCTACTATAAATACCCTGTGTAAAAAAAATGTTTTAATAAACAAATTAATGTTTTGGACCGAAAAAAAATCAAAAACTTGATTTTAAATAAATTTTGAGCATTACTCATTTTATTCAAAAAATAATATCTTAACGGGTTTTTGGTTATAACAAAAACGCAAGTGTGATAAACAAATTCTGTCTACACAATTATTTTAAGCGTTTTTTAAAGTAAATTTTTGATACGAATTTTTTTTTCAAATTTAAAAAAAAATAACAATTTTTGAAATATTTAGCCTATAAATTTAAAAATAAAGGTAACTAAAAACAATTTCTAAGTCAACGAAAAACGAAAAACCGTATAAAAATTTTGTACAAAAAAAATATCAAAAATATCGCGTGGGGCGTAAAGTCAATTTCTTCCGGTATGTTTTTTTATAATTTATTTCACTTATGTACATTGAAACTATTGTTATTTAAAGTTACACGTTATAAAACTTGGTGCATACAATAGTAATTCAGACTGCATACTTCGATTTTCAGAATACACAAATTGTGTCAGGGTACACACTATTTTAGACTCTAGACTAGATATACCTAATACAGATTATACAAAATACAGATGTATTAATAAAATTAATTATTTACAAAATACAACTTTTCGGATCAAATATGTTTCTAGTACACGTCTGAGAGAAAAATTAAATATTGTTTTGACATTATTTTACGTCATTTATTTAAATTGTTATTATTTACTTATTATTTTTTTTTTATGTATATGAAGAGTGGAGGGAAGCTCTGGAAAGTAAAGGACTAAGGATTAGTAGGAGTAAAACAGAATATATAGAGTATGATTTTGGTGAAAGGGAACACAGAGGGAATAGGGAAAGACTAGAAATAAAGTTAAGTGGGGATGTGGTGGGAGAA